>JANHGB010029562.1:0-16271 GCA_026283785.1 Coracopsis vasa
TGGGTTGCCCAGGGAAGTTGTGAATGCTCCATCCCTGGTGGTGTTCAAGGCCAGGTTGGACAGAGCCTTGGGTGACAGGGTTTAGTGTGAGGTGTCCCTGCCCTTGGCAGGGGGATTGGAACTGGATGATCTTAAAGTCCTTTCCAACCCTAACTATTCTATGATTCTATGATTCTAAATGTCTAACCCAAACAGGCAAAGCAGAGCAATTTCTTGATGGGGTAAGAGCAGCCAGCATCAGCCCAAAGGGCTATGTAAAAGCTAGGAGACCTCTGCATAACTTGCAAAGTACTTTGTAAAGCCCTAAGGTTTTATATGTATATGTGTGTGTGTGTGTGTGTATGTGAACAAATATATATATATATAAAGGTCGTTCACCACAGTTCAGAGTGGCGTAGCCCATCCTTACTTGAATGTGAGTGCGTAACACTGTCCTCACAAGAGATAAAGTATCTTCTGTTTTATAGGAATCCTTTGGGATCACAGAGCCAGGATATCTGGTTTGCACATACCACATCACCACAATCACTCACACAAATGTATCATATTTCATCAAAGCAATCTAGGATTTTTACTTCTATATATACCATACACTGTAAGATGCACCCAAAACCTACAAAAGAAGAAAAGACACTCTTCTGGACTTCAGTGTGATTTGGATCAATAACCTCAATCAGTAACAAGTGTCTGTACAATCAATGCCCATTTAAGAGTGTTGATACATAAAAAAGTGATGCATTTAGTTACATACTGATCAACAGCTATGGAGCCTTTTATGTTCTGGCCTTTCAGATACTTCAGGATGTAACTGCCCTTGCTGGATTTGGACAAGATGAAAAAACGCCTTTTCCAGGAATTCTGCCGAAGAGAAAGTAATTTGTGTCTCATTAGATTTCAGGGTAGCAAAAATAACAGATGCTTGCTGAGAGATTGCTGGAATATGACTAATCTGTGCTAGTTTACCTGTGAGCTGAAAAGTTGAAGAGGTGGTGATTTGATGAGGAATCCGTGCTTGCACACTCCACCTTCAGGGCAAAACGTATTTGGAGTTCTCACTAATCAAAGGGAAATGAACAGCACCGTTACTTACTTTGTGGGCAATTAACCTCTTACAAAGACCTGGAAATTGTTGCTGAGCATTAGGCTTCTTAAATGCACATAAATTACATTACAAGACAAACAGAAATCAAGGCTATAAAATATAAGGCCAGACCATGCTTCCCTGATGTCAACATTACTGCTGGCCACTGTCCCAGACTGTAAACAAATGATAGTGACAATGTAGGGAAGATATCATTGAAGGTATCATGAGCCTCTGTCTTATTTAACTGGTCTTACTTAACTTCTGGAGTCTGGTCTTATTTAACTTCAGGGATCTGAAAGACAGTAAGCAGCCCCTAATGAAATCTGTAGATGGCATTCACTTTGGATAGGTTGCAAACACAGCTAAGGATAGATCATCTTACACTGTGAATCATGATGTGACAACAGGAAAAGTCTTTACTAGTAAAATATGAGGGAGGGTGGGAAATGCCTGAATGTATTCATGTGTACTGTGTAGCCAGCTGTAGTTTAGGATTCACGTTTTCCAATCACTGATCAAAATCTCACTTTTATTAATGCACCTTAACTTCCAATGAAAGGACTGGCAGTATCATTCCAATTTTTAAGCTATAAACCACGTATGGGAAATAAAGATTTCTGAAGAATCCAGTGCCTGAAAGGAGCAGAGAAAACCTCATTTTAGATCTTTCAGTAAGAGAAGATACATAATATAGATCAGTTCTAGCAAATATAATATGTCCAAACTTTGTGGTGGTGCAAGAAACACTTGGTTCTGAAATCCCATTTGCTACTGACTTCAATGGAGGTTAAGGCTTCATCACCAGTGCCTTGGACATACTGAGTGTACCTTCCAGTTCCCAGTTAATGTGATAGGGACAATAGAAAATTCTGCTATAAAGGGAAATGCTGTATTTAGGCCAGATTCTTTAAGGAAGGAAGCAGAGGGCAGAATTAACACACAGTGCAAGTCCAGGTGAGATCTCCATATTTTCAGCATGCTATTTTCACCTGGTTTTCACCTGCTGTTTACCACAAAATCCTTGGCAGGCAGAGGGCAAAGAGAATGGTACCACATACAGATAACAATGGATTGAAACCTGATTCAACCTTACTACTGACAGACCTTAGTAAACAACATTTTGTACCTGCAGAATTTCTTTTAGCTGTAGAAGTCATCCTGGTTGTTTCTTCCACCCAGATAGTAAACAGAGCAAGAATATTGAAGCTAATTCCTTTGGCTTTACTTGCTGCTGAGCAGCACTTCACTGCACGCACGGTTGCCTGAGAAAAGAACAAATACCTCACGAGTGGGTGTTTTTTTCAGAGTGATGATTAAACTATGTAAAATAAGCACAGAAAATCTCTAATGAACTATATAAATAATATAAATTATATAAATTATAAACTATATAATCTATAATAAACTATACAATTTCATATTAGCATAATACATCATAGTATTTTATATTACAAAGTAAATTACACCTCTTATGCCCCAATATTATATTTACTTTGTTACAATATAATTATAAAATTATAAATAATAATACATTATAAATTTCTATAGGCCAAAGAGATGGTTTGCCTAGGACGTGGTGTGACCTGTCAGTTGAACTTCATTTTGTCCCTTCCTCTGCACTAGACAGAACACCTATTACCTGGGAATATCACATCCCATTTATGTTGCTGACACTGCCTTAGCAATGTGATCAGCCCTGTATAAAATAAGCACAGCTTGGCCTAAAGAACTGAAAATCTATTCAGAAAATCTAGTCATAATACCATGGTAATTATAGTAATTTGCAAGTCTGTAGCATTCTTAATGCAATGCCCTCAGAGTAATTTATAACCAGTGATGAAATAAACTTCACAGCTTTCAAAGAGGTGGATTAATATTGTGATTTTTCAGAGGGGCAAACAGAAAGTATCTGGTTTTATTTACATCAATTTAGTTTTGCAGCATCTTCTCCAGTATTACTAGGGAAATGGGAATCTCACTGTAAACCTGAGAAGATAAATAACCTGCCCATTGGCACAGCCAGGCTGTGGCAGAGATGGGAACAGAGGCTGGCAGAGAGGCAGAAAGCACTGATGTCTGTCCATGGATTTTTCCAATGTTTTGTTAAATCACCCTTTAACAAAACATGCAGGCAATGGTCTTGGGATTTGGTAAGTGCTCTAGAGATGAAGCATTTAGAAGGTAAATGGTGAGTTTGGTTAATAGGTTTCCATGAGTTTTTTTATTGGAGCTAATTTGCCTTTTGGTGTTTTCCTTTGGGAAGAACACTGGGTGTCAGGATAAGAGAGCCAGACCTCCAAAGCACTGCTATTTCTTTGCAATGCATTTGTGAGCTCTGCACTCCTTCCCATCAACTGCACACACACCACTACATTTTGCACACTGGAGAGCTTTTTATTACCTCACAATTCCTTCTTTGTCCATCTAAAATCAGATCTAGCTTCTCTCATACACTTACATCTCCAATGTGTAACAGCATGTCTGTTTGTAACATCATTTAGGAAACTCAAGTTTCCATTTGCCTTACCCCAAAGCTCTCATTTATTGCAAAATCAAACCCTTTCCTGTTAGTAACTTGGTCTGAAGTTGTTTGTTAGCTGCAACGAGGTTACAATCTCCAGCATGCAGAGCCTCTTCTGGGAAAATATGAAGGGTTATAAGTGCTATTCTCTCGTCCTCTTCTGATCTCCCTGGCTGGACTGAGAGATCTAAGGGGTTTCTTTTGCTTCTGTTTCTTCAGTGATTGAATTCATGGTGCCAGAAGTAAACATGGTATGGTCAGGAGTGGTGATCAGAAAGGGCTGGCTATTTTCTGGCCTTGCTCATCTGACATGGGCTTGATTACACACAAGTTTTTACCTCTGACACACAACTGAAGCTACAGACTTCCTCATCTCATCAGACAATACCATGCTGTAGATGAGAATGACCCACTGCAAATTCAGGTCCACTGCAGATCTCTGCATGGCATTTCTGCCTGTATTCTTTTGTGGGTTTTTGGTTTGGTGGTTTTTAGGGAAACCTTTGTGATTTTGCCTTTTAGGGAGAAACATCTGTTGTACAAATTTACTGCTAGTGTTTTCATCTCTTTCCTCCCCCCCAAAAAAACAGGACAAAAAAGCAACTTCCAAACCTAAAAATAACTGAGCACCAAGTCAGACTGTTAGTGTCAACAGTAGGGTTGCAATGAAAGACAATGTAATACTCTTTTCTACATGACCGACAGAGTTGTGACAGGCAAATGAAGGAATTCTTGCAAAGCAATGTTCCAAGAGCCCATGCCAGGGAGAAAGTCTCTTCTAGGTCTCAGCAAAAGTCAAGATTTATACGGAGAAAGACAGAAACCCACGAGGTTACAGCTGTGCTATCTCACCCTGCATTTTGGGAACAAGTTTTTAGTTTTTGCATTTAATTGTCTTTTCAATGGAAAGCAACATTTTAAACAGCTTATGTCTAAATCAGAATAGACAACACCAATTCTATGACTATTCCCTCTCACATTTTTGTGTGCCTGGCATTAGGAGATTCGATAGCTTTCAGCCTTTTGAAATGCAAGGAGGCACTTCAGTTAAAATGCAAATAAAATGCTTCAAATTATTAAGATGTAGGCTATTATAAAGCTTCCAAAATATAATACCAAGATAAGGAAAACAAACTGTGGTAATACTTACAGGTAAAATGTCTTCATGATGTAGAATGTCTTAGAGAAATACACCTTTAAGCATTTCCAAATTCCTTGTATTGCCTCCTGGAGCAAAGCACGGTGTGTCTTTGCCCTGCATTGTCACAGCCTTCTTATGGTCCATGTGCAAATACAAACGCCCTGAAATTTGAACCACACGGAAGTTTCTGCCATTGCCATGGGAAGCAAATTAAAGGCTGTTCTGAAAGGGGAAATCCAAAAGATTAATATTCACTTAGAAGCAACGACAAAATACGGACATTTGAGGCAGCCATAAACGTGGCCCATGCAGAAATAAAGCCTGGAGACAGCTCCTATTTGTTGTTTCAGCTTTCTAAAGTACCTTCATTTCCCCGGAGCTATATCTGAAACGTAGTATCCACCCATGATTGAAAGATAAAGCAACAGTAAGAACCCTAAAAGATCATAAAGCACAACAAAATGTAACCAAGTTCAGATTTAAAGAACATCATTTACTGAAACACACAACAGTGAAGCTACTTCTTATGCTACTTACATAACTGTAAAGGCATTTTATCCTTGGGGCAAGATTAAGTGCTGGTAGATCAGGATATTTCCTTTAAAGCATTTTCATCTTTTACTTTTTTCATGGCTTACCCACTCTAAACCTTATCTTGAAACATGTTGAAGAATTCTGCGTTCCTGGCTGAGAAAGGCTTTGGGATGTATTGTGTCTGGTTTTCACTTCACCAGAGCGAGTGACAAACACGCAGATATTAACAGGAAATTTTTTAAAAAGGTCTTTATTGATTTCATGCTCAAGACATCCATAAAACAATCACTGCTTTAATTCAAACAACTGTAGATTCGACTTAGGAAAATATAAATATGCCTCGCTATGTCACAGTATTCGTAAGAAAATAAACTTAATCATCTGGTAACTTGGCTTTAATAATATGCACTTACTTTCTAAGAAGACTGCAAAGAGTAGAGTACATTAACCAGGAAAAGGGAGAACAACTGATCATTTATCAGTTTAATCATCATTAAACTTACTTTTTTGAGCTAGCTACCAACTTTAAAGAGAATATAAAAAGTAGGAATATCAACATCACCGACGTAACCCCAAAATACAAAATCAAGACCCTAAAAAGGCACTTCTGGTTTCTGCTTCAAGTAAGTATTTCCAGTGTTGGCAAAATTCCTCACAAATAGAAGCTATTCCTGAACCTCCGTTTGTTACTGGAACATATAATTCTATCATTTCAACACTAAATGTTAATGTTTTATATCAAATCTGTGGCATTAGCTTTCCGTTGGTTCAAACCTTCTGAATCAACAAGCAGACATTTTTATTTCTGCAAGCAGAAACACTGCAGTACCACTGTTCCAGGCTGGTTTATCAGTGAACTGTCATTTGCAAGGCAAAAATCTTTACAATGGCACTTTCGTAAGGCATCACCCAATTACAGTTTGTCAATCATTTCCAAAGAGTTTAATTCTGAATTTTCTACTATATTTCTGTACTATTCAGGTAAATCATTGACAAAACCTGATTTTTTATTTATCTATTTATGCTAGAGTGATAGCTAAATAAATTGACTTCCAGATTAAGCACAGAGCAACCATTAGTCTTCATTAATAATGCTCATGTAAGGGAAATTTTTATAATAGACTAAGAAGCATCCTTTTAAATAGTTACAAACTGTTTCATCACTGGACATACCCATAATATGATGGTCTTTAGAAATTTCCAAGGAAGTTATGGTTTCATGAGCTAGCAGTGAACAAAAAGATGGAGTCTCACAATTTAATTTGTTTGTTCTTAATTTACAATCTGTTTTCTGGAATAAACCTTTACGGGTCAGGTACTTACTCTCAGAATGTCTTCAGTAGCCATAAATCATGACAGCCATACTAAGGGAAATTAAGATACAGTCATTAGTATTAGCTGTCAGGTTGGCCCACAGCATTTATTTCTTCTTTAAAATCTTGTATATTATCCAGCCATCAGATACCCCAGCTTATACAATATAAAAGTGTAGTGTAATTACATTTCTGTTATTAAAAATGTGTTACTCCAGTTTATAATCAAATCTCCACCCAAAACCATATCCTGATTTTTCATCACTGGCTGCATTAAAATGCACTTTCAGAAGTAAAGTTCCTTAGTGAGCATAGAGACCACACAGGGAATTTGCTTCTTCTCACTGAAGCGTGGATCATCAGACTGTGATTCAAAATTGGTGGCAACCACATAGTTGACCCGTGTGAGGATCTGCATGATCTCAAGCTGTTTTCCATGCTCATTTAGCACAGAGCACAGAGATTGCACAAACCAGGAGCCTCTTCCAGGATTCCTCCAGGAGTAATAACCTTACAGGAAAGACAGACAAGAAAGCACATGGGGTTATTTTTCCTCTTTTTTTTCTTATTATATTGAAGATATGAAATGTCAGAGAATATCTGAAGAATGGAATGGCAGAGAATATGTTTAATTTGTGTGAAAGACTGGGCAAAAAGTGATAATGCACACACAGAAAGCTTAAATCTTATCACTTGTGTCACATATCCTGTTTCATTAAAGAGGAGAATAATGTGTATTAGCTCTCCTAACCTCACACTACTAAAGTACTGATCTGTATTTTTGCATTTGGAAAACTGCCCTGCCCATGGCAAGGGAGTTGGAACTAGACAATCTTAAGGTCCTTTCCCAACCGAAACCATTCTACGATTCTATGTTTTTCCTCTCTTAAGTTTCATGCTGTAACTATTTCTCTTCCTGCCTCAATCACGTATTCAACATACTCACTAAACTGGGACATGGAAGCCTTCTCCATTTGTAATGTCTGTGTCTTCTTACCTTCTCACATTGGGGCTTTCTCCTGTTTCCATGATAATTGGTGTAAAAAGAAGTGCATACAACACACTGGCCTAACATACAGTAGGCCTTAATGTTTTGTCCATTGATGTACAATATGTTATCAACGAGGGTCAGTTTAGCATCAAATCAATATGGGTGATAATTTTTTAGGCTTCTACCCCCACCTTGACCCACTTTTCTTTACCTGGCACCGTGGAATATGCAAACAGAAAATCTGCTTCTACTGGGATTTTGTATCTTGGATTGGCATCTGTCTCCAGAGTGTCATTTGCAGGTCCAGAGTCAGTTTGTATGCCTTCATCAAATTCAGAGCCTCTGCATGCCTGAAAGCAGTGAAGGCAAAGAGAACTTGTCCAATCAGGTGAAACAAGGTGTTATAAAACTGAGTATTCATTAACATTTTTTAATGTATATGGTTTTAAACACTACTTTGCATGTATTAGAAGCAGAAATTAAATGCCATGGGACATCTCATTGTCCAGTGATAAAATTACTGGATTTCCCATTTTAAAATATACATCCTGTACAGTGAAGGGAGGGAATGGTGTTGCAGGCTGTGGATTTCAGTGGATTGTCAAAGTGCCAAGTCAGCATTAGTTTATTATATAAGATTATTATATGTAATAGGAATTAACAAGTGTAATTAGCAAGTAATTAACAAGTGCAATGTATAACCACATTCTGTACTCAGCTCTGTTTGCACAAGATGGAGTTTATCTTTCTGCTTTGTAGCTCATGTATTACCAAGCACAAAGAGACACCATGTACAAAATTACAGTGACAATATATTCTTTACATCAGTGAATGTTGTATATAAATTATCTTTTTTAAAACACATAAATCTCCCATAGACAACTTCTCTCAACACAGTTTTTCACAAAACCTCCACTACAATTCAGTAAGTTAACATACATTGTAGAGCAAACAACCAACATAGCATGTTTTCCCCACTGCAGCAGTAGGATGCTGTATTTACCTTAGGGCTATTACCTGAATGAAGAATAATTTGGGTTTGCCTATAAGGCTTTTACACTTGTCTCCTCTGAATAGCGCAGTCAAACTCTTGATAGCCATGGGTCCATCAGTGCCATAGATGAGGCCTTCTTCTCCATGGCTTAGAAGGATACAGGCAAAACAAGCAGCATCACTGTGATTCTCCTCAGCAGCTACAAATCAAATACTTCTTAGCCAAAAGGAAGCAACATTCTAAATAAAAATTATATTTAGTAACCACATTTTTCTGAGACTAAATATACACTGGGCCTCTACTGGAAGGCACAAGAGGGAATGGATAAAGATGACACAACCCACTTTTTAGTACTGTGATGTGTATCTTGAATACATAAATGCATCCTTCACTTGACCCCAAGTCTAGCCCACTGGAGTCAACAAGCTGGACTCTGTATCTATTCTGACAAGGCTCTTCACTTAATACAAAGGACAGATGCTTCTGATTCCTAATACAACAAGAAAACTGTGTTTCTGAATTGATGTTGGAAGAAGAGGTGGGGAATTAAACCTAACCCATTCAGAAACCGAATCCTTCTATGCAGAAAATCACATGTAACGGGGCTCAAGCAATCAAGTTCTAATTTGGCTTGTTTTGAGCAGGGGGTATATTTGGTGACTTCCAAAGCTCTTTTCCACTCTAAATTATTCTATTATTCTAATTTTTTACCTTGCTTCAGTAATTTTTCCATATCACCCCGGCTTCGGTCATTGTATGTGCAAACCTCAAACCCCAAGTTCTGAAAACTCTTAGCTAAATCTCCAGCATCTTTATCAGTGCCATTGCGTGTACCCATTCCTGTTAGAAAACAAAGAATATGGTTGATTGCACATTACACAATTCAAAATGAATCACATGCTCAAAGGTAGTTTTTTAGGTTTATAATTAATAAACCTAACCAGTGTCGTGGTGACATGGTTTTAAAACAATCCTTTTAACAGCATTCTCAGCACTGAGAACAAACTGTGAGATTTGTTTTAATGCAAGGTTCAGTGTTAACACGGATCTTATCCTGAAAATATTGGCATGTCTCCAGCATCTTGCAACACTGGACCACTATGGATGATTCTGTCTCCTTTTGGTTATGCAGTGTAACTGAGAAACAGTCGAAAAAAGTCCTTATAATACCCACCTAAAAGAAACTGCTACAAATTCTTCGGAATAAACACTCGATTTACTGTGTCTGCCAAGTATATAGGAAAAGACCTATAAATTGACTATAACACAAGTATCTGTCTGTTTTGAAACTCTGTATGGTCTGAAAAGTTAAATGCAGGAGTGTGAACAGAGCACAGATATAGCTTTTAGCTTTTGTAGCTCATAGCTGTAGCTCAGGGACAGAGGAGTTATAACATGGGCTGCAGATGCCAAAGTTCAAATTTTAACAACCCAGCCTTAAACTCTGGGTTTAGTTTGAAGTTGGTAGAGCAAGGTGACACGTTCTTTGAAACATGAGCTGCAAAGAGCTGCTCTAATACGAGTACTAAAGAACAGGAATAAATTGTAGGAATAACTGTTTCTCAAAAAAGATAAATATAATCATTAAAATTCCATGTCCTAAAAATAAAATGCTTATTGATTAATTAAAGTATAAGAATTCTAAGGTCTGTAATGACTATCATCAGAAGAAGAGCAGTACCTGTTTTGTCTTCAAAATTTTTGTTGTTTATAATAATACATTTGCCAACTTTCTTGTAGTCCATATTATACTGGAATGTGGGTGTAACAATTCGGTACTGGTTACTGAGAGAGGGCTTTGGCTGTTCTTCTCCTCCATTCTTCTTTTTCCTAGGTGAACCAAATGAAATTACTGTTAGTGCCCAGTCACATGAGGTCTGTCTATTTATCTTAATTCTAACCATCCAGGCAGCCCTACCCAATGTTTTTAATTCTCTGATGTTTGTTTTCTTCCTTCATACTTTAAATAGAGGCACAAAGATCTTGTGATTTCTATGAGGCGATTATTGTATGCAGTTGGATTCTGATGATGGTTAAGTGACTCTAGAGTGAACTGCAGCCAACAGTAATATATGCAGATCCTGACCCACAGATAAAACAAATACCTAAATATGAAGTCAGGCTGGTGATAGCCTTTTGAAAACTATGGTTCTAGACATATTTTACTTTTACTATAAATAATTCATGGAAGGACAGATAGATCTCCCTTAATAACTATTTCAAATACAAGATTACCCGATGGAGTGATAGGATTTGTTTGCTAAATCACCATCACCCGTAAGTTCTCTGAAGATAAGGCCAAGCATTTGGTAGTTTCTACTGACAAAGGTTATAGATGTGGACAGGCCATGTGTTAATTTGATCTGCCAAACAGCAGTCTGATACTATGCAAAAAACCAAGCACATTTGAGCGTAATTATCAATACCTGAACCTCACTTAAAACCAAACAAGAAATCCACAACAAAACAAAACAAGCATTTATAGTTCTCTGTTAATGACTACGTACTGACCTTTCTGCTACGTGCACGAGTTTTAGATTGTATTAGAAAGAGATGCAAACTGATAGCACAGATATTACTCACCAATTTATTCTAAACAAAGTATTAAGAACAAACCATTGCAGCCAGCATGTGCATCTGAAGTATAAGCATGAGGAACTCAGCAGTATTTGCTTTTAGAGGTGGACATTCTGCTCCAAGCAGGTGGCTTCAGATATTGGTAAGATTTCCTCCAGCAGAACTGAAGCCAGTGAGAGCATATGAAGGGTCTGATTCAACCTCAGAACTATGAACAAACTTTGGAGCAAGCCCAGTTAGAAACAATGCTCAGAGAAGGTCAGAAGAGGTTATCAGAACCTCTCTTATTTGGTCCAGCATCCTGCTTCCAATAGTATTTATTGATGATGTCTGAGAGCAAAACATAACCTATTTTCACAGCACAAATAACTGTATAATACAGTTTGTTCTTAACAAAACTAGATTTTCCCCATAATCTCAATTAATTTAAGTACTTTCACTATTCCCACTCATATCTTTCTAAAGAATTACTAAGCTATTTGCTTCAACAATAGCCTGTAGACATGAGATCGCTGCCAACTGATTAAATGCTTTTAGTAATCTACTCTCTTACCTTCCTGATTTAACAATTGCTGTCTTTTAGCATAAGTGTCCCTTTTTTATTACTAAAGGACAAACCTATTTGGAAACTATAACAAACCTTCTCTGGATAATTCATCTTGTTTAAATGCTAATACAATTCAATTTTACAACAGCTTCTTCTTATTTTTGAGTGTCATCATGTTCTATTATAAAGGGCCAAATTAAATAGCTGCACCTGGCAGGCTTTGTCTATACTCTTTCTACATGTGACCATCCTAATATCCTCTCCTCTCCTAGACTTCTCTTAGAGATGACAAAACAAGATATTGAATTATAGTTACTTGAGGATTCCGTCTGATACTCCGGAAGTACATTTTTTTCCTGGCAAATGACAAGTATTGGTATTCTCTTTGCATACTGCTTCTTGAGGGCTCTGGGAGCAGTAATTAAATATGCTTTGCCTCAAGAAAAGATTTTAACCTTTTTAAAGAGTTATCCACAACTGTATGATGTTAATATTATATTTGACTTTCAAAGAGATCTTGGATTCTTATTTTAGCCTAAAATTCCCCCTGGTCCTACATCACTTAGACAGCTCTTTGGCAAAGAGAGAAAAAGTAATTTCAGAACAACAAATAACCATTCAGGTCGATGAAGAGGCTAATTTCCTCAGTCCACACTGGAATCAGGTTTCTGCAGATTTATCTGGCTTCAGGGATTTCCTAAACAAAGCTATGCCTAACAGTGGCTGTTACACACAATAGGATATTTTCAAGGGGATTGTACACAAACTTCTGTTTATGTCCAACCCATGAGCAGTTGTGAACACTTGGGACAGATCCACATGAGCAGTACTGTATCATGTTTGCACTGTTTGCTCTCCTAAAATGCTGGAAGTGATCTAATTCTAGTCCAGAAATCATGCAGCCATGTTACCGCATAAAAAGCCTCATTGTAAATAGAAGCTGGGTTAAGGGGCATAATAACATAGCCACAAAACTTCTCTGAAACCACCTCACTTCTGAGTTCAATAGTTTGCACTCATTCATGCAGAAATACTTGGGAGTTTCAGAGATGTGGCTAATACTGCTGCTATTCCCAAAGTACACAAATTAGATTCTACACAAAGTAGAATCTTTATCCCGCTCAGTGTCAAGTGTCACAGACAGCCCTCATCAGTAGCACACCTTCTTTTATAGAGGATAGTATGGTTTTGTTCTAATGATTCCTTCCAAGCTGAACAGGCTAATAAGATACTAAGCAACCACAGCATGCTTTGTACGGCTATGCACATCATTTCTTTACTGGCAGACAACAAACAGTTCCAGGAATCTTTTACTATCTGCCCAAACTGAATAAATAAGGAAGCAAAGTTTGCGGAGTATAAATATCCTGAGCCTGCAGTCCAGGGAGAAATTGTTTTTTGAAGATTCTACTTTCTGTGCCAACATGGAGCAATATGGGAATTGCCTGAATTGACTGCACTAAACTGACAGTATAAGAGCCAAGTCTTCAGTTTCAACAAGCTAAATCAGACCTTGTAATAATGGCTAATAAACAAGTAATACTGAGTCCTTAAGGCGAATGCCCTGTCAGTGACAGCTTATTTTATGACTGAAAGACTCCAGCTTCCTAGATAAATTTTTGTTTTCTAAGCTTTGAACTAGACACAGTAAACGTTTACTGCTGTAAATGTTTACTGCTGTAGTTCTTACTAACACTTCTAATCAATGTGTTTTCTGACAGGGTTTTCACAGGTTAGTTCTGTGCTGTTATACGTTTTAAGCTATTTCCCCATAGTTTTATTTCATTCTGCTTCTCTGACATCCAGCGTCTTTAATTTCCCTCTTTTTGGGATTCAAACTTGTCCAGACTAAATAGAAACTTGAATTTTAAGACTGTTTACTCTTTCTTCAGCTTTTAATTACAACTGTGCCATAATTTCTCACTCTGCTAGTGGTCACCGATTTTTCCCAAAGCCACAAATATTCTTCCTGCCAGTGCTCTCACATATTTCATGTTCTCTCCCTCCAATCAAGGGTTCAGTAAAACTGAAACTCTACCCCGGCACCCTGAGAGCTTGTACATTTTCACCCTTAATTTGTTTCTAAATCTTGGCTTTAGGTTTGACAACTGAAAGAAGTATCTCTTAGAAGCTGAGATTTCCTCTCCTTTGGCTTCCTTTCTACTGCAATCTTCCTGCATTTTCTTTGCTACCATGTATTAATATGACATACCAACAAAGTAAGAATCCATGTGCAAGACAATGGCTTCCTTGAGCATTGCAGCCTTTTATCATCTCTCCCACCTGCTATAGCCAGGCTCCTGGGCTCAGGTCTATCAGTCCTTCAGAGTAACAAGTGTTTCAGTGAAAACCAGATGCTTAACTTCAAGTGTAGTGTGATATATTTCCACAGGGAGAGTCTTCACTTTCCATCACATCACATAATGTCAGTTGTGTAGTCTGGTATTGCCTAATTTGCTCAAGGTGCAAAGGCCAGTGACTGTAAAAGACCCTTCTGCTCTAAGAAAGCTGGTCTGCTTTAACAATATGGACTTCCCTTGGAACAGCACCAGCACAACACAAGGAAAGTTCTCAAGAACTGTTAACACCACTTCATTTATTAAACCTCAGCATTAAGAATGATTAAAAATAGGATGATAATAATTGACAGACAATAGAACTCTTTTGAAAACATGAGCTGCTTGGCTTAAGAAGCAATGTGACGCCAGCACACAGAAAGAAGAAACAGCTCTCCCTGGAGAAGAAGTCACTTCAATAACCTTATGGACAGAGAATTAGATGAACAGAGACAAGTTTCACAATCATTGCTTCCCAGTCACAAGATGGGAAGAGTTTTCTGTTTGCTTTTTTTCCCTGTTTGTTCACTTTTCTAAGAGGAAATTAATGTGTTAATAAAAATGAACTCTAAAAACAGTATTACAGAGGGATATCCTGGCTTTGAAAACAGCTATAGTCCCCTTCTCTTCCAGGAAAGTTGGGGACTTTTGTTGCTGTAAGCCAATGTAAAATAAAAAATGTCAAATAATCTGTGTAAACAGATTAAAAAATAAGTCTACAATAATGATACTATTCAATTTCAGGAGGTTGACATTCAGAGGTAGGTGGGAAAGTCTAAACTATTTGAAGTACACACACACAAGAGAAGACTGTCTTACTCTTTATGAACTTCAATAGGTTTGGGCTTTACTTGACAGTGAGTATCACAAAACATTGTGACAGTTTTTTACTCTGTCATGCTTCTTTAATACAATATGTATCAGTTTTGAATGACTGATAACAGGTTTCTGTTAGAAAGAAAATTTGCCTTAAAAAACATGCTACCTTTACAGAACACATAATCTCAGGACCCTTTCTGAAGTCCCCACACTTTTTAGCATCTTCTCAGGTAATCAACCAACATTCACCAGAACTTTCATACACTAACGTTGTGGGATGCAATAGATCTTAAAAATGCAATGCTCTTTATTCCATTACAAACAACTGAGATGTTTCCCGCATGGCTTTTACATTTGGGGACCTCTTTAAAAGCTTCATTTGAATAAATTCCCCATTGAATTACAATACTGTGGAGTAAGTGAATGTAATACATTAGTTTTAAGACCTTTAAAGACACTTATGTAGCCTATATTGCTGATTTAATTTGATGCAGTTTGTGTGGTTCTATGCTGCTATTTCTGTCTGAAAACCCCCACTTCTTCCATTACTGCATGCACAGTATAAATGATGTTTGCGACTGCTGCCCATCACAAAGCACCACCAAACTATGTGTAGTATAACTGAGTGTGCCAGAGACTACTTCAGAGTTATTCATCCAAAAGAAATTAACAAGAAACAGAATTCATAAACTAGACAAATCAAGGCTCAATTATTTTGTCTGTTTCTACCTTAAACTCAGCAATTAGTGGCTATTCATGCGGCTGATGCTTTCTGATGATCATACATTAATATGTCTTACTCCTACATAACCTTGCCTTCAAACTGCCAGCGTTAATACTTTTATCCAGTCTAATTTCACCGTATTTAGTACACCTCTAATTACTGTACACTCTCCCCTCTGAATTTTTTTCTCTTGAAACCTATTGGCAATAACAAGCTAAAGACACTTGTAAAACATGACTAGAGCTTTTTAGATCTTAAGTTCTTTAAGGCAGACTCTTTGATCTTTGTCAGATCCGTTTTGGTAGACTGTCACACAGATTTAGAGCTGCATGCAAATAATAGATTATCCTGTTGCCTCTTCCCATTAATATTTCATCATATTGGCAGAGCAGCAACATTTCTGGACAAGAAGAATGTGTTACTACTTGAACAGTCTTTTATAAAAATGAATATTCCTTTACTGTTAAAAATCAGAAAGCGTAAATTACACAGGATAAGCACTAACTATAAGGGGTGGACCAAATAGAACCATAGAATGATTTGGGTTGGAAGGGACCTTAAAGCTCATGCAGTTCCAATCCCCCTGCCTTGGGCAGGGACACCTTCTGCTAGACCAGGTTGCTCCAAGCCCCATCCAACTTGGCCTTAAACACTGCCAGGGATGGGGCAGCCACAGCTTCCTGTGAAAAC
>JANHGB010029565.1:3912-32500 GCA_026283785.1 Coracopsis vasa
GGATCCATGGTCCCTGGGCTCCTGCGCTGCAGGAGGGCAAGCCTCTTCGAGGCTCTATGGAGAGGAAGGTATGTGTGCAGCAGGGGGATGGTTAATGCTTCCAAATTTGCAGCTATGTTTTTAGGACTCTTTCCAGCATTAGCTGCTCTTCAACATTTTTATTTTAGGGCTTTCAGTCTTTGCATTATGTGTTTTTCCTGTTTGAGGGAAAGAGTAAGAAACTTAAACTAGAATTCAGAAGCTGGTCCAGGACTCGGCTCCAGCTGGAAAAACACATGTGCTGGCATTCAGCTCCTGTAAGCTCCTTTCTGACTATTTTGAATGCTGGCATTGTTACAATAGGCAGGGGAACAGCCATGATAGCCCAGGGTGACAAATTGCTCAGTCTTGTGCGTATATGTTTTTGCCTGGCTGGTTTTTATTAGCATGTACACATCATCTGCGGACTGCGCATTCTTTCCCTTTCATTTTCATGACCCCATCCAGTTCAGATGACTGACAGATTCACTATGTGATTTCCAGCTTTTGATGATAACTTTTTGACAGCGGTCCTTATCTTTTATTTAATATTATTATGATGATTATAACAAAGGGCTGCTTGTTGGCCAGTGTGGAAATCAGACTGGGTGCTGCCTCCTAAACCCTGGTGATAACTTTGTGTTGTTTTAACAACAAAATAGAACACAACTTCATGGATTAAATGAGGAAAAGGAGGGATGACTGCCGAATCTGAATATTTGGATTACTGCAAAAAGTAGCTATTTTGTGTCAATAGGTAGCTATTTTGTGCCTTACTCCTTCAAGGACTTTGGTACTTATTTAACCTTCCTCAGGCGAGTAATCCCATTGACTTAAGCAGGACTACACATGTGTGTAAGGGCCAGGACCTTATTATGCAGAGAAGATGTAAATAAACATCAGCTTTTCCCCCTTTGGTTAAAAGGAGACTCTTGTAAATGAATGAAACTAAATGAACAAACAAAAAACAGGTGAAAGAGAAAACATCCCTTCTTTCTGAAAGAAAAAACCTTACATGCATCACTTCAGATTTGGCAGCCTCTTGTCTCTGTACAGACTCTGTTTTTGTTTGCTTAGAGATGGCTGAATTACTATTTTTGATACCACTTAGGATCATGTGCTAGAAAAGGGTTCTCGTCAAGGCGTCCCAGTGGGGCTGGGCAAGATCTCTCCAGCATGAGCCCCGCTCTCCAGCAGGGACGATACGGGGAAAGTGGTGATGGGTAATTTTTGCTGTGCAGTCCCTCTTTTGCATGGGAATTTGCATGAAATATGTAAACACACTTAATGTGTGCAAATGAGAAATAGCTACTTGCTGGGCATTTGCTGAGGAGAAAGGTTTTGACTTTGCAGCTTGCTTTCACTGCTGGTCAAAGAGCTTAAACTTCTCATCCTCCAGGTTTATTGCTCCGATTTTTGTTCAATTTTGCTGTCCTTCCTGAGGGTAGAGGCTGGTAGAGGACACTAGATGCAGAAGAGTGATTTCTTTCCCAATCCAGTATCCGTTTTGTGGAAAACTGACTTTTGAATTTCCTGGTCGTCCTTTCGCCATGTGAGTTAGATGCTGCTTTGTTATTTTGATTTGAAACAGCTGCTAAGGGAATCTTTGCCACTGAAGTTTCGGTGACAAAATGGAGATTATATCCTCAAACAGCCTCCCAGACATGTCTCCTTCCTTCTTTGCCTTACAGGGAAGGAGGTGAGTTTGGTATTAGGAAATGCCTGTGGAGGTTTCATGCTAGTAGAAAATACTCCTTCAGTTTGGGAATTCAGTACTGGCAAGCAGTGGAGGCATGATAACCCCTTTTCAGTTCTGCAGTGCAGTGAATGGGTTGAGTCAGGGCAGAATCCTGTATCCCCGTTTAGCAGATGTTCCTCTTTCATGCATTGAGATTTTCCAATCAGTACATCCCATGGTTGGACTCAAGCAGTACAAGATAAAATCAGTCCTTTCAGTGGGTGGAAAACCAGTCATGAATGTGTGAAAACTGTCTGGGAACATCCACACTCTTCATTAAGGTCTTTGTGTATACCGAAGGTGGTAGAAAACCTCCCGCCATCTTTGCATTTTGGATTAGATTTATACATGGATTTCAGTGGTCAGCAGAGGTCTTGTTACAGGTTGCTGTCTTGGCTAAATGCTGGGGGTTGACCTCTGAAGGTACAAAGTGTGTGCTGTGACAGCACATGTGAAGAAACTGGGCTTTTATTTTTCTGGCTAAATCAGATTCTCATATCCTGTAGATTGACTGCTGAGGAGGACATTTAGCAGACTGTGCTCCTTTGTGAATCTGGTCAAAGCTTTTGTGCTGAAATGTTCATTCCATTAAAAACACACTTGTTTGCTGGCACTGAGACATTTCAGAAGAACAGCCCTGTTCTAACACATCTTCCAAATGATTTCAAAACTGGACAGTGAAGCAGATTTCCATCAAAACCAGCCTGGCTCCTCACTGCTCCCTCTCTGCTGTCCACCCTCTGGGCTGTCTGGACCGGGGTAGTTGCAGATATCATCCCTGCTGCTCATGTGGCCCTCCTTGCAGCCCCAGGGTGCCCTTGCTGCTGCCAGGCACACCCCTGTGGCAGCAAGTCCTGGAGCTCCTGGACACCCTGCTCTCGTTGTAAGGCCATACCTGAGCTGGAGGTGCCTGTGCTTGGGCTCCCCTGCACTCAGCACTTCTAACCAAAGCATTTCAATCATTTTCAGTGTCTCGAATTTTCCTTTCCATACCCAGCTTTGAAACCTTCACTCTGATGTGGATTTTTTGTTCTTTCAAATCTGCAAAGTTTCCCTCGGAAAGATCACCCAGAAAGCCAGTACTGGTCATGTTATGCACCTGGCTAACATGGCCTTAGAAGATAAAGTGATAGAAATGCATGAGAACATGAACTGGTAGATAGAGGGGTTTTCTCTGGTGTCAGAAAATAAGTAAATAGTGCCTCACTCTGCAAACACTTACCGTAAGTGCTTATTTTTGGGGGCAGTCTGAACACCTAAATGAGACTGTGCCCTGGGAATAAATGCAGAACTTTGGACCATCAATTTTTGTAAGGCAGTATTGCTCCCTTTGGGTAAACAGAGTAATGAACTTGTGGTGGATCTGTCTCTCTGTTTTGCTGGAGGCTTTTGTGAAACGTGGCTTTCACTGAGGTTTTGTCCCTTCTCTAGGGGCTACACCAGCAGTGCATCTTCTCCTCCTGGCTACTGCCCAGCCAGGAAACTGAATGTCCCCCATCACTGGTTTCAGTGGGGCAGAGGGACAGCTCTCTGGAGCACGGTGAACAGTTAGGTGCTTTCCATCACTGTGCTGTACTGTCAGGGAGGTTAAGTTTAATTTGCTGGCTAATCTCTGGTGGCGAAATTCATTTCTGCTCTGTCTGTTTAGATTGTTGTGACACCCAACCAAGCCAGTGTCCGATGGCTTCCTTTGCTGCCAAAGGCTCCGGGTGGAGTGGAGCAAGGAGGGGTGCTGGCTGCTAGTAGCTGCTCCCGTTGTGCTTGGCCTTGATGCAATGTAAAGAGACATACCTGCTTCCCATGCAGAGCCCTAGTAAACTCATCACACTGCAAGCGTCCGTAACATTGGAAGTCTGAGGTTACCTGAGTTTTATCCCTTCCTTTGCGAGTTTTAGCACATAAATCAATGTGATTGTCCCAGTTCTTCTCCTTTGTTTTTTTTTGTTGTTTTACTTTTCGTCATATAATTTTCTCACATTGGGTAGGTCAGGAATACAAACAGAAGAATAGAAGGAAAAGGTGAACACCTTCTGGTCCTGCTCACATGAGACATTTCAAAACTTCTACATCTCTCTCAGTATTTTGGCTCTGGTTTTAATAACTTTTAATCACTTTCCTCGTTAGCCTGATTGTTCATTTTTCAATATGCTCCTTTAACTACTTATATACCTCACAAAGAATACTGCAGAGAAAGCAAACTAATTTATTAGAAAAGCAGAACCACATGGCATTCCATATTGGGCAGATTTGCGATGAGCAATTAATTATTTCTATTTTCTCCCTCCCCAGTTTAAATACAGTTTAAGTTGTTGATGTTAATATTATCAAACCGACATTTTTATATCATTTGCCAGGCTTGACAGAATTAAGTGGATTTCTTTAAGTGATAATAGACATAATTAATTTGGTGTGTAAGTAAGTTGCTTTGTCGCCTTTGAAGTTAAGTAAAAAATGAGATGTTAAGACTGAATTAGTGCTATTTAATTGGAAACAATTATAAAAAATAAACTACATCCACGGTAGTTCCATGAAATAGAACAGAGAGAGTGTACGTATAACTGTGGAAATTAACAACTTGTGGTTGAGTGTTTTGCTTTAATAGCTGCAAGAGTGGCAGCAGTGATTGCAAGTACAGTGGAGAGAAGGCAGAGCAACACAGAAAGGGCAGGGCTGAGCTATTTGAACATGATTGACAAGAATAGTTACATGAAATTTCTTTATAGGTCACAGAAACAGAATGAAACCATTGCTCTTGGAGACAGTGCAAGTGTTTCATTTTCCTTATTTCATCTTTTGTAGTCCTATAATAAAGAGTGGTTATATGCAATGTTGATAACTTGCAAAGGATGTTAGGCTCTGCCATGTGCCTCTGCACCTGGCTTAGTAGATATTTGGAAGACAGAAGATATTAGCATGTTTAATGGCTTTTAACATACAGCACTGCTTATCCGAAGGCCATCATGAAAAATGACATACCAGAGACTTGGCATTCTCCTGTGCATCAACTGGACAGCCTGGAAAATCTAATCTGTGATATCAGTATTATAAATTAGATATTACTCTCAGATATTATCAACTGATTATCAGCTCAGTCCTGTGTAAGGTAAAATTTGGCTGTTTATTAAAATCAGTAGCTTTCTGGCCTCCCTTTTATCTCAGGAATAGCCTGATTTAAGTCTTCAGCTGTTCAAAGAAAGTTCTGGTTTTATTTTCACCCATGAAGTCAAAACAGCTGCGGAAGAGGAGTATGTGAAAGGAGGGGAGAAAGCATGGAGTTGACTTTTCTCAAGTGAAGGGCAGCCTAGTAATTCCCTAGTAAAACCAGTAATTCTCTCCAATAATAGTGGTTTAGGCAAGGTAAAAAATGAGTGCTATATACCACTGTGGTGAACAGGATGCTCTCGTTTATATTGGATGCCAGTTAGATAAAGCCGGCTGTGTAAGTGAAGAGATTACAGCCGTGGCTACAAAAGGATGAAAACTAAAGCTTTTATTCCTGAATTTGCAAGGAAATAATGTGGATTATAATACCAAGATTCCTTTTCCACCTCCTACACCTTTGTTAACAGTGAAAACACCACACCAGGTTCATTCTTGGTCAAGTATGTGCCCCCAGACCTCTCCAATCTGGGTGGAAAAAAGAGGAGGTGCTGTTGAGGAGTAAACAGCAGATGCCTGTGGTCACTTCTAAATTACTGTTTTGGTGAAAGGTACAAATAGCTGCCATCAAGTGAGCCTTTGATCCAAAGACAGTAATAGGTCTCATTAATATCAGTGGGTTTACCAAACACTCCTTTTCAGACTCTGAAGAAGCAGCCACTGAGCCTCTTTAAATAGCAGAAACAATGAAGGGATTTCAGACAGCACATGCCAGGTCAGAGCTGAGCATGTGGGCAGGGGGATTTCCTTGGTGGCACACAGGGAATGGGGTTTTTAATTTGTAGTTGCTGAGCATCCAGTGGCAGCAGAGCCATGTGAAATCAGGAATAGCAGTTATGAGCAGGACTGTGGTGGCAGGAGTGGGACCGAGGGTCTCAGGTGCACAGCTTGGTGGAGCTGGATGGTGAATTCTTCTACAGAAACTGGGTACCAAAACCCCCTCCATGTTCAGGGAAACATACCTCTGGTTTGGCAAAAAAAAAGGAGAAGTAAAAACACAACCTAGAGAAGATCACTGTACTGTGTCACTGTTTTCTCATCTAGAGTGGTCCTCGGGGGAACTGCATGCTGTCTAACTGCTAAGACCAAAGGAGCAACAGTGATACACTTGAAAAACAGTGAAGTCCATGGAAGACTCCTGTTGCCTTTTGTGAGCTCTGGGTCAGGTCAGGGTTGCCAAGAATTTGATACTGCTAAGATGATTATCTCAAGGGGACGTTTCTGAGGGAACTGTACAGCGGGGGAGACAATACTTGCTTTGCTTGGTTTTGACAGTATGTCATATTCGATGGATGCTCTCTTCACTTTCCAGCTTTTGACAGGCTGTAAGAGCTAATTAAACAAAACTACTAAATTCACATGCTTCCTTCAAAGGAGCACGCATTTATCCTGCAAACAGTTAATACCTACTATCATGGGTATGTAACTAGTCAGTGTGCTATAACACATATTGCAGAGCCTACTGAAGGCAGATATTGCCAATTAACACATGATATTACCAATCAGCATTCGTGCCATTTATAGAACACGTTGTCTTGCTCCTACTGGAGCTTCAAGACCCACAACAGTATGAAAGCATTTTTAAAGTAGGATTTTATATCAGAGAGGGAGTAAAGCTCAGTTTTATTGAAGAGGTGGAAGAGTAACAAAGGGCTGAACTACAGGGAAAGGAACAGCACTTTACAAACACACAAAAAGACAAAGTCTCTGCCCGGAGGGTGTTATAGTGTCAGGCCAAGGAAATTCTGTGTATGAGACATCAGAGGATGGCAGTGGGAGGCAGGAGGGAAGGAGACAAGGCGGTGTGAAAAAACACAGGTGTGTACCCTAGAGAACAGCTTTTTCATATTGTGCTTTGTCAGCAGATTGTGGAGGTAGGGAAGGCTTCCATCTCATGGGCAGCATCGACCGGAAGCAGAGAAACATAGTTTGAAACAGATATTTAAGAAAGGACAACAAATGGGTAAAAGGCCACTTCCCCAGGTTTGGGCTGCCTGGAGAAAAAATAATTCTCCAGGCAGTAACAAGCAGCTCTGTGTTGCTGTGAGTTATGCCGACCCGGAAAATACTTCGATGTGGGCATTTGCTGGAGTATTTTTCATTCCTTCCCACTCAAGAAAAACCCTTCTTACGTTTTCTTCCTGTCCCTTTGCTGTCACTGCTGTCCAGAAAGGCTTCCATGGACTCCTATCAGTGCTTGGGGCTAGAATCTGGTATTTTCCTCTTTCCCTAAAGTGTACTCAGCAGCAGAGAGATTCCCCAGTTTGAGGGGACTGAGAGTGGCAACCCAGGGGTTAATGAGAGAGATGGAGAGTCTCATCAGTGAGGAGACACAGGACAGAAATACACATATACCTATGTATTTATTTTAGATACAGATATATAAACTAACCAGAAAATAAAGTCACTACAGAGAAAGAATACTCCGTAAAAGTGGTTTGACATACAATTTCTTTTGAAGCATTAATATATGCTGTTTCTAACGATGCAGTTTGTAAATCGGAAGAAAAAAATGAGTTAGCACCTTAGGCTGAAGAACAAACCAGGCTTGGAAAGTCTATCATACTTCGTTGTCCATTTCTTCTCTTTCCTTTTCATTGAGGCAGAAATGTTGGTACCTCTTGCTGCAGTCCAGGTACTGATATAAGCTGGTATTAGTATCTCATGAGGGATGTATTTTTTTTTAATGTGGTTTTTTTTTTCACCTGAGGTGCTGTAGTATTATGCTTTGTATTCTCCTGATGCTAAATAATCACATTGTTCTCACTCAGCTTGTCAGGAGATTGCACTGGAGCCTCTGAGGTGACTGGACCTGGAAAGTTGCTAAAAAGAAAGATAGGTGAATAATTGCTAGGGGTATTTTAGAGGTGTTTCTGCCTCCTCTGTAATTAAGAAAGCACAGCTTGGGGTTTATATAGATGTTTGCACAATTTTTTTTTCTCATCTCATTTATTTTTAACAAGAGCAGTCTGAGTTGTGCTCCCTTCCTTCATCTCATTTCCTATTTCTAAATGCTATGGGAAAAAATGAAACAGAAAGGAATTAGCAAAGTCACATCTGAAAATGTGCCTCTCCCCCCCATCCACCGATGGGAAGTGAATACAGAAGATAACTAATGCTGTGTTTCTCATTAGTCCTAGATTCAAAAAGAAAACGAGGGGAAACCTGAAGGTTTGTAGTGCAGGTGTCTTTTCTTCCTAATGCTGGTTTTTAGTAGTCACTTCAGCCTTGAGTGTTTTACATTAAAATCATACTGTTCAATTACCTAATTTAATTCCTCTATAAGATTCCACTGGTCTCCAAGTACTCATCGTTCCAATCATCTCTAGTAGTATGCAAGAGCTGGTGAACTTTCTCAACAAGCATTTTCCATATCTTGAGGCCAGACATTGTGTATCCTCTTCATGGCCACAATGGAAATTGCCAGGGGATTTCTGTGAGTTGAAGCAGATTCTGAGGATGGCTTCAGTGAAGATGATTTCTTCACAACATCGTTCTTGGAAAATTTGTACAACACAGCCATACAACTCAGATGGGTATTTTCTCCCATAGTACCTACTGTAAAAAACAAACACCACAAAAAAAAATCTTTACCAAATAATATAGCACTATGGTAGGGCTCCACATTTTTATTTCACTGCTGGTTAATGTAAATGCTGAGCTAACAGCATGTAAAAATTTGTCATGGGAGTACAGAGTGAAACATTCATATAAATTTTATCTTTCAGATAGTTTCTTTTTAATAGAAAAATCAGAATAGCAGAGTAAGTTCTTTCTAAGTTTCATGTGAGTTCTGATTAAAATAACTAGCTCTTTTTAAGTAAAAAGTTGTTTGTTTTTACCAAAATTCACAAAAGCAGCAATTTTCGTAACCTACAAGAATACAGGAATTTTTGAAAATTGTGTCTACCCCTAAATAGCTGGGCAAAACCAACAGACATTTGGTTAGCTTTACTGAGCACACAATGTGCTCAATGTGTGGCCTTCAGTGAGATGTTTCAAGGTATTTGGATCCAAAATACCTCTCTCAGTTATAACAAATGTTTTATCTTCAGTGTTGCACTCCCGTTTGTGGGAATGGGAGCTCTGATACTGATCATTTGAAGTTGCATATTGCTAATGTTTTAGCCATAAACTTATTATAACCCTAAAAATAAAATTCAGCATCTTCCCTGAGGTGGATTGAAATGCATATTTTACGGATGCCTGATGAAATTTCTGAAGTTGCATGAGGTTTCTTTTAAAACCTGAATAAAAAGGTTCTCTTTGTGTTAATTTATGAACTGTTTAATTTGTGCCTGCCATTTAAAGAATAAAGCATAGCTGAGGTGCACCTTGGTGGGTTTTTTTTCCCACAAACCCTCTCAAAGTGCAGAAATCCAGTCAATCACTTTCACACACCCACAAAAAAATAATGGCTTGACCCGCTCTTGGCCAGATCTGACATGCCCTGCTGTGGTGGGAAAATTAATTCACCTCACTACATTGCAGTCACCCTCAGCTGAGTCCTGCAATTATTTCATTATGATCTAACTAAGGCTGATAACAGATCTCATTTGATACTGCGGATGGCTGGGGGGGCAGCATGGGGGTGGGAAGTGGATGCCCTCACATGTCAAGCCTTTGCATCTAACCAACCGAGCTTTGTGAAGCTTTCTTGCCTGATGGAAACGGGGGTGATTAAAGACATGTTGTGCCCGTCTGTGTAGCTTCCACTGATTTTTCTCCCCTAGACGCTGTACTGTGCATTTAGCATATTTAAGAAACTAGAGGCTTTTCATCTTCTGCAGGGGAGGGAGGGATGTTTTTGATGGACTGGCTGGAGGAGCACACTCAGGAGTCCAGTGTTTTCTGGAGAAAGGATCCATTATCATCTTTTCTTTCTCTCCTTTTTTGTTTTTTTTTGGTTTTTTTTGTTTTTTCACCTGTGCTGTGACAGATGGACGAAGGAAGCCCTGGAAAAGTGTTAATTGCTCTTTTTTTTTCATTCAAGTGGTTCCGAGGTTCAGGAGACCCTCTAATTAAAGAATCTGTGAGTGAGCTGGGCATCTGGCCTCTGCCATTTTAATCAAACTTGTAATATGAGGAGAGGGCAATGGTTGTCCAATTACTTGACAGCTTGAAGAGGTATATATAGTAAACAAATACATTTGCTCAGAAGATGCCAAATTGTCATAACAACAAAATGCTTGCTATCTATTTTATGTTTATAATTCTTTTAAAAAATGGATAAACATGTACCCCATCACCATGCACTGAATGGATCTGTGTGGGTTATAAGATTCTTCTGCACGATTTAGCATCTGCAACATGATTGATTGGTATGCAGAAGTTTCATAATATATGCAAGTATCATTATATTGAGTCAGAGAACAGTTTCTCTGATATGAGAAAACTACTGAAGTTCTTTATTTCAGTCAGCTGTGAAATATCTAATTTCACCCATTTGCCTACAGAGAGCTGTCATTCATTTAGCTAAAGAACATAGCTACCTTTCTCCTGTTTTTCAAAGGATCCAAATCCTAGCTCACACACCTGGAATTTATCACAGAGTATATCAAGACTCCTTCATATTAGTGAACATTATGTTGAGTATGAAATTATGAGTGCTGTTTTCATGAATCTGATGACAACCTGGAATAATTGCTGAGCAATATGAATTTTAAAATTCTTCCTAAATGCTGCTAGCTCTCTAATGTAAAGATGAGTCTTCAAATGCCATCACTGTTACTTAAATATACAGGATTTTGTTGAATCAGCTAAATTCACATTATTTCACTGTTTGTCATTTTAAGGGAAACAGCTCATAAAATGCCTCTTTTGTTATCAGAAACTACATCTCATATTCCTCAAGGTGAGACTCTAGTGTCAAAGTAAACAAGGCAGATGCCTCTTTAATAACTGTATGATTCAGATTTATATTTAATTAATTAAAATGTCAGCACAAAGATACTGGAGGAAGATGCTTCAGAATTCAGAGTTTGCTGCAGAGTCCAAAGGACCTTGCTACACATATAAGTCTTGTATCATACATATTTATTGAAATGTAGATGGCTCAGTTGCTGGCATTTGGTCAATGGAGATTTTCTTCTGTTGTTTTTTGAAGCAAGGTTGAGCAGTGCATAACAATAGATGGTACTGTTAATTTCTACAAACCAGTCAGACCTATCACATCGAAAACTCATCTTCAGAACTCTCAGCTGTATTGGAAATCTCAACAGAAAAGCCAAGATAGAGCGGATTGTTAGAGGCATCATGGACTGTTCTGGAACCAAAATTAGGAGTCTTTGACTGCAAAGAGGAATGTCTCTTCAACCCTGCTGTGGTGCTCCAGTTATACTTTTCCAGTTCTGTGAAAAGAGAGAGCTCTTCACTTCCCGTTATTTACACACCTTTATCATTAGTCCTGAGCTTTATTTTAAAATTTTCTCCACCAAGGAAGGTCTCTATCCGCTTCTTCCGTGCACACAACATAGAACGCTGGCAACTGTAGGTACTTTTATAGCTGTCCACCAAACCATCAATTTGAATGAACAAAGCAGACTATTTTCTCATACTTATAAGACCTACATTTATAGTATCCACATGCTGGGGTAATTACTGCTAAATAATTTAATACCGTAAAAACTGACATATCCATTTAGGTGTATGCCTGTTATATTGTTAAACTGTATTGGGGTTTTGACCTCTATTAGACAGCAAATAATCCTACTAAAGACTGGTCATTCTCTCTCTCTTTTGCTCTCATGGTGAATTTTATTCATAAACCTTAGGGTTTTGCAGCTATTCTCATTGTTGTGCGATTAGTAAGTACACACTTGTGACAGCACTAAAAATTCAGTGCAATCACAATCATGTTTGATTACCAATTCAGAAGGATCTAACTATCTAGCTGCAAGGATAATTTTGCTCACTGTAAACAGCTTGGAGAATTGTGTGCGATCATGTTGTGTGACCAAAAAAAAAATCGAATTAGATTATTTGCTAAATGCCAAGGCACATTAAATATTTTTGACAACAATGAAGATTCTTTGTAAATTGTAATTAGACTGGAAATTATTGCACAGAGCCTGCTTCCCTATAATCCTTTTAAATCAGAGTACTTGTAATTGGCCTTAGAGACTCAAACTGTTTCGTGTTTTATTTTCTGGAAGTTCCGCTTCTGCATATGTAATAACAGAATCCTTTGTGGATAGGACACAATAGATGTGTGTGTAGAGTTATTTTAGTTTATTTGTTTTGGTAGTGAGTCAGATAACCAGAGAAAAAGAATATAGAAAAGAAAACATGCCGAATGCTCCTGGATATTAATGGTACTTAACATGAAAAAAAAAAAAGGGCATAGAAATCATAATGGGCCAGATGAGGCTTAAAGAAGCAGCATAGTCCTGCTGCTTAATATTCACCAAATATCTGGACCTATATTTTGCCCATGGTACTGCCAGAAGCTTCAGGATACCTAATGATTTGTGTTTTCCTGAACACAGAACCATGGATTTTTTTGCAAGTTCCAGTGTCCTTAAAGCTTCCCTTTCACATTTACAGGGCTTTTTTTTTAGTTCTGGTTTTAGGTTTGCAGAAATGAAGAGCCTCTGGGAAAGGATGAATTCTGCTGCAGCCATTCTACGTCTAAAGAAGGCCCTTTTCAATGGAAGATCCTTATGCTATGGCACTAGAGCACGAACATGTCTGTGTGTTTGTATAAATAATAGCTGTGGGAATGAGAGGGAGCGGGGGCAGATAGTCAAGGAGTTAAGTGGAAGTAAAAATTAAGTGGGAATTTTGAGGCTTATTTGATGTAACACTTGGCTTTGAGGATGGAGGAAGTTGGACTTGAAGCAAACCTGTAAATTACAGCCCAGCCTCATTAGAAATTAGCTGGTAGTAATCAGAGAGCCTTAACTGAGTGCATAAGTATCTTTAATCTAGAGATGTGGGATTCTGTTGGGTGACTATTGCTCATTCTCTCAGAGACTGAATTAGCTAACAAAACCAAATCTGTCGATATATCCAATATAAATTTTCAGCCCACCTCTGCTGAGCTTTGATTCATCACCAATATCCAAAATGAAGGAATATTTGCCTTGGAACAGTTTATACAGGACTAGCACTCTTGTGATTTTGACTTTCCCTGAAGTGAGTATAACTGCTAGTCTGTACGTGTGATGAGAAAATAATGTATATAGAGCCACTTCATCTACTTCATGTGTGGAAGTTACAAACCACAATCTCCAGTGAGACTCTATGTAAAATTAGAAATTTTAGATCTATTGAATTACTTTAGCTCGTCCTTGATCTAGCTGAGGCTAGATACTGGCCTACATATGACCTCTTTATATTTTTAGTACTAAGTTTACACCCATCACTCAGAATTATAAAGCTCATCTGCTAGTGTAGGTTTATTAAAAATTGCTGGAGTCCAAAGATGAGATTTTGGTTGCATTAGTAAAGTAAATGGTAAATTTACTCCCACATGAAGGGACTAGAATTTTATTGTACAAACATGAATTTTAGAACACTGAAAAATTGGAGTAACAATAATATAAATATCTGCCTGAAGTGTTTCAAAGTGATAAGAGCTGCATGAATGAAGTCCATCCAAACCAGTGAAAAAAATCATGCTATCTTCAATGGGGTTTGTGTCAGATACTCTGAAAGCATAGCCCAAACAGTATTATTATCATTGATATTTTCTGTTTAAATGCGTTATTTCCAGACCTTCAAAGGTCATCCACTTCAACGCCACTTCAGTGAGCAGGTGCATCTTCCACTAGATCAGGTTGCCCAGAATCACATCCAGCCTGAACTTGAATGCCTCCAAGGATGACGCATCCACTACCTCTCTGAGCAACCTGTGCCAGTGTCTCACCACCCTCAGCGTAAAAAATTTCTTCCTCATGTCCAGCCCGATTCTCTGCTTTTTTAGTTTAAACCCATTACCCCTTGCCCTATTGAAATTTACCCTTTTTTCCTTCAATACATTCAGATGGGACATTGAGAGAGATATCTGACTCGTGTCACATTGTACAACAAAGTATGTGGCTCTGAAGGGCCAAAACAGCTTTAAAAAATAGTGAAGTCCCAGTGATTTCTACAAGCTGCAAGAGGAGAATTTGGACAGTTTGTTGGTATGGGAGAGTGGGGATGCTGTCCCAGCCCATGGCCCATTGCTGGTGTGGTTAATGTGGTTGGTGGTAGGCATGGTCCCGTGCAGGTGTGAGCACTGCCTAGAAACCTGTGGCCAGTGAGAAATGGCTGATTCATGAGGTGTTCCTGGGGCCTCTGCATTACACCCTGCTGGCCCAGCACCAGAGAGTAACAAGCTTTGCCATCTGCATGCTCGTGTCACCACACTTCAGTGGCCAAATCCCACAGACTTTTTTTAAGCCTTACTCAGGTGAACCACCCATTGAGTCAGTGGAAACCTTTTCCAAGCAGTGCTTGAATAAGGAAGTTGGAAAAGCAGCTCATGCTCACTGTGGGGCCATACTCCTCTCCAGCTCTGCTCCTCTCAGTCCTGTGGCTGCTCTCTCTCCAGTGTGGAAAAGGCATGTGTAACAATACCCTACATTTTGAAGTGAGCAGAGTTTTACTATGAAGAATGCTAGATTTTACAATATATATAGGTGTGTAAGTATATATGAAAAGAGGGAGAAAGAGGCTTGATATGTACACACATGCATACATATATTTACTTACAGAGACAGAACATTTTAAAGTAGTTTTTTTAAACATTTTTTAAAGTAGTCTCACAGCAGTGAGATGGAGTCAAACTTCAGGGTGTAGCACTTGAGCTCTGGTCTCAGGCATCATGTTTCTTGGTAGCCTCAGTATTCGCATTTGAAAAGTTGTTTATATTGATATTATTACCAGACAGCTATGAGTCCATAGCTGTGATGTAGATGTTAATTATCTACAAAGTTTGGAAGCTAATGGAGGATATAATATGCTATAATATGTTGTTGCTACTGTGCTGATTATTTCTATGGTAGGTCTGGGTGAACGTGTGCCATGTACTGTTGTCTGCTGCCGCAAGTGCAGGGCTCTGATGCATGTTGCCCCTGTGCTCTCCAGTTCAAAAGTACTGAGGTACCGGTGAATAATCAAAGGGATTTGATAATGGTGCCTTGAAGAACTGGTGAGGACCACAAAACTGCTAAGTTGCTGTGGGTAATATCCTCTTGGTTTTCCTTGATTTGCCAGATGTATGTGCTGACCAGGCACATGTGCTCCTGCCAGCTGCATGGTAAGGCAGTGCAAAGCAGGATCTCCTCAGATCTCCTTTTCAGTTTGTTTTCTGAAGGAGAGATGACTCCCTTTCCTCCTCCCCCCGTTTCCCTGTGCTTGCTGCTCCTCTGGCCAGGACAACTGGCGTAGGCGACGCGTCCCCCTCAGCACCGTGAGAAACTCTCTGGCTTCTTCCCCTGGAGCCCAGATGTCTCCTTTGATTTTCCTGATGCCTGTCACCCTGCCACTGCTGATGTCCCCAGTGCCAGCGATGCTACACATGCAGGAGTGCTTCATGAAGCATGAGGGTCAGAGAGAGCCTCACACAAGCCTGCATTCACCACTGCTCTCCACAGCCCCAACACGTGGAGACCAGTGGTGTAGGGTTGAAGCTCAGCCAGTGGTGGCTGTGCCCTAGTTACCCTCTCTCTGTGCAGTGGCTGCCCCCCCAGCTGCTGGCCTGATGCTCCTAAATATATGACTGCCTCCATCTTGTCACCCTGCCACAGCCCACCCTCTCACTGATGTGAACGGGTACTATATTTACCCAGGAGAGTCATGAAAATTGCCATGACAATGGCTGTGGTTGCTTGGGAATGCAAAGAGCTAATTTTGCCTGAATAATAAGACACAGAGTCATCTGTCTCCCTTGGTAAAGCAATGAGGAGTTTATGCAGGTGAGAACAGGTAATCTTTGTGAGGGCATAATTGCAAAATATGAAAAAGTTCCCATATCAGTTCAGACTGGTGACTAATAAATAGCTCTAATGTGCTAATGGCTGAAGTTTGATGCACTTGGTCGTTGTGCTGAAGATCTGTAGAATTGAGCATCCCTGCCCCCTCATTTCACTGCCACAGAGAAAAAAAAATTCCTATTAAAAAAAAACTTTAGCCTGAAAATAACTCTCTACTGTACATCTTTGCCTAAGGCAAATTTTTCGCTGGTGAGTAACAGCATTTTCACAATCCACCTTTTATATTTATCGCTCTAATGCTAGTAGCATGCCAAAGTTCATTTAAAGGAGACTACAGCTTTTGCTTTTGGAATTCTGAAGGAGAAGAATAAGATATCTACCAAAACCTGAAACTTTCTCAGGTAGTGCTTTTCCTTCTCCATCACATCACAGAGCCTGTGAAGACCTGCTTGTTGAAATGGTGACAAACTGAAAAATCACTAAAAAAGTTCCCTGTTTGTTTCAGGAATGTCCTGGCATCTCCAAACAAACAGATAAGGCAGTCCCAGCAATGCACTACCCCCTGCCCCAAGGCACAGAGATTTGGAAGAGGAAGGCGTGATGGATGGGTGCTTCGTCCGAGAGCAGTGGAGCCCTTGACCCACTGGCTCGAGAGCCCGGCACCCTGGTGCACACCTCCATTGTGAATTACAGCAAAGGGCTGGTTTTGTACATGGTTTAGAAAGAAGCAATTTCAGATGTTCATTAGCTTTTCCCAACCCAGATGCAGCAGTTCCCTGGAAAGTTGAGAAAATATTTTCTGCCGCACATGACTGCAAGCAGCATCGAATGAATACGTACAGGCACAAACCCACCCGCCCTCCTCAGCACTTTTGCTGCAACACGGTGGTTGAAGGCAGCTTTCAGCTGTGTCTGAGGCACTTCTCTGCTTGGTTTCAGTCTGTGGGAGCAATTAGCCTTCAAAGGCATTGGCCAGACTCAGCAAAAGGTACTGGTGGCTTTAAAACTGCTTCCAGGAATTAGATAAACAGTCTCTTAGGGCTCAGAAGAAATCTCTCTCTCACTCTTAAATTTTTTTTTGTGTGTCTTGCACTTTTAGTAAGTGACAGTTTTGCAAATTGCTAGTAAAGAACTTAAATGTCTAATTAAATCTCGAAGATGTACAAGAGTTTGAAGAGCGTGATTGATGCCCACAAAGGTATGGCTGCCTAATGGAGTCGTCCTGACAGCAATCGCGAAAGCCCATTTAACGGCTGATGTCTTGTTGTGATCTATGTTGTCATTTTTTCATTACTGATTAAAATTAAAAATCTGCTTGGCAAATCCATTGTAAAAATTTCCTTCATGAAAATCGACGGGTACAAATTATTTTGTCAATCGCCTGGCAATCAAACTGTGACTGAAGATTGTTTCATGCCCATGGATTTCTTTTTTTCCCTTTTTGCTCATGCCAGTGAGCTTTCATAGCAAAGTTTTTTAAGTGTAGGTGGCAGTCTTGGCAATGCTTAATTTTTTTTCTTTTAAATAAATAAAGCTGCACCTCTATATTTTAATGAAATGTTTTGTTTATGTTGTCTTCCCATTCCCATTTGAAAGCAAATGGGAACGTTCCTCGCTCTAAAAGTTGGGCTATGCTGCTTAATTGTCTAATGCCGTGTAATGACAGGTGAATAATAGTAATAAAAGCCTTTATTAGGATAAAATCTGTTTTTAGAGTGGAAGCGTAAACTGTCTAAAATGTAAAACTGAAAAAAAAAAAAGATGAAAAACCAACCAAGGCTTGCAATGCTGCATTCACTACAGCTAGTAGATATTTACGGCTCCATTTCTTGGTGGTTTTCCAGCTCGGTGTTCCCATATGCGAGTGCAGTGGACCTGGGTGAGCTGCCCTGGGGTGAGCTTAGCAGCTCACTGGGGTGGGGCTGCAAATCCCTTCTGAGGGCTGAGCAGGGATGGCAAAGTGGTGTGAGATTGTGAATGAGCGCTGATGTATTCCTTGCAGAAACAGTGCTGAGGACTTGATAGCATGTAGCTCACTGTTACAGGAAAGTCACTTAGAGATCCTAATTTCTCCAAAAAATGAAAAAGATGCTTTATTCTGGCTAAAAGCAAACGGACAACTCAAGCAGGGAGAAAAACATTATTGTCCCATTAATAAAACTTTTCTCCCACTTAATTGATATTTCCGCTTTTCCTAATTGAGTCTCATCACTGAGTATAAATCAAAGATGATAAAAATAGCTCTCCGTAGCTGTTACATGTGCTGGTTTCAAGTTTGATCTCTGTTGCTGTTCATGCTTATCTAATCTAATCAGTGTATCTTTTTCTGCAGGTTCTTATATCATCACTGTGAATGTTTCTTATTTCAGAGAACAAGAGAAAAGGAATGTTTTGTTTGAGTTGCAGAGTTGTTGTTTATTATTGTGATCTTCAAATTAAAATGCTGAAATGTATTGTGTGCCTTATATCTTCCTTCTAAACTTCTGAGAAAAGAGTGCACTTTTTGCTCTGAATGAGAAAAGAAAGTCTAAATCATTTTCTCCTTTAAGTCCATCATGTTTTGAACATAAGAATTTTATTAGTAACATTCTCAGTGTTCTGAAATATTTAAAACAAAATTAAGAACTTGAAAGTAACTTTACAGTAAATACATTTATGCTTATATGAAATGGGTTGCAGATTTTTATGAGAAGACCTTGTCTGCTTGTGGTGAATTGTATTTCTATGATAGTGCTTTTGGGAAGTACTGACACAGGCTACAACAGAGTGGAAGAAAATAATTACTAGGTGAAAGCTGGCTGCCCAAGTTCCAGTTTTAAACATTCTCCAATGCTTCTGGGGATATGCTTTAGGCAGTTAGCAGTTGAAACTGGTGACTTTCATTGCTGCTCAAATTTGAATGTAGCAACAACATTAACAAGATCAATAACATTTTCTTCCTGAAATGTTAATTTCTAGAATAAAATAGATGTTTTGAACTTTGCTCTATTGCGTTGTAAAAGAATGTGCTTTTAAAAGTTGTGTACTATGCATCTAGTGGGGACCTGGGAGAGTACCGTGTGCTAAGGAGCCACATGCTGTCTACAGCTCAGCATTGAGCTTCCCTCTAGGGGGGCCTTGTGGAGCTGGTGACCCTCCTCCACACATGTTGCTTTTTTAACTATGAGTTTTCCCAGTCTTTCTAAATGGGAGAGGCAGATCTGAGCTATTTCAGCCTGTTTCTGGTAACCTTGCATGCTGAACTGGTATGCTGGGCCGAAATACTGGCAGCATGATGGGACTACTGCTGCTCTCCAAACAATTGCACAGGGTTTTTGCTGCTTCATCGGTTATTGTTCGTGGCATGGGTAATAAGTGAAAACAATGGGTTGGAGTAGAATAAGGAAACAAACAAAATAACAATGTGAGCACCAAAACAACAACAGCAAATACACCACCACCCCCCCCCCCAAGTTTGCATGTTTTTAATAATGTTAATGTGACTGAGAGAAAGGCCAAGGAATTTTAGCCATGCGGGATATGTCACTCTTTATTTCTGCCTCTGAGGCAAAAGCAAAACAAAATGCTTAATAGTTTGAGCTTGGAGCAGGGTGTCAACCTCAACCTCAGTTTACAAAAGGTTATTACTTATTTTACAGTAGTGCCCCAAATGTGCCAGCTGCAACATAAAAATACTGGGAAACATGTTTGTCCCCTTGAGAGCTGTTATGATGTGACCCCTCTTTAAGGCTGTCTGCAAGGTTTGAGCTTGAGGCTTACACGCATTCAGAATGTGTACACACTGAGAAGTTTCCCACTCTGCTGTCATAAAATCCTGGCATGTACCATCCTTCATCCCACAGCCCTTTTTCCATGGAAAAGAAAGTGGGAGTGTGGGTTTGGAGGCTTGCTGGGAGGATTAGATGACAAAATCCACTGGTACTCTTTGCCCACAGAAGTTGCGTGTTGTAGGATTTAGGGGTACAAAATTGGATTTGAGTAGCTAAGCCTAAAAATAAAATTCATAGAACTTTCATTTAGACTCATACCTTTGTTCAGTTTACAGCTACCTATATTGAAATAGCAGCAGAAGCTCAGCAAAACTGATATCTTTGTTAGGACTGAACTCATGTGCAAAGAAGGGCACAAGTCTTGTGAGGAGCAGCTAAGGGAACTGGGGTTGTTTAGCCTGGAGAAAAGGAGACTGAAGGGGGGACCGAAACACTTTCTACAATTATGTGAAAAGAGAGGTGGAGGTCGGTCTCTTCTCCCAAGCAACAAGCTATAGGACAATAGGACATGGCCTCAGGTTGTGCCAGGGGAGGTTTAGATTGGATATTAGGAAAAATTTCTTCACCGAAGGCATTGGAACAGGCTGCTGAGGGAAGCGGTTGAGGTATTTAAAAGATGTATAAATGTGGCACGCAGGGACATGGTTTAGTGCTGGACTTGGCAGAGCTGGGTTAATGGTTGAACTTGGTGATCTTAAAAGTCTTTTCCAACTTAAATGATTCTATGATTATATGACTCTGTGATTCTTATTGCCTAACTCATATCTGAGATTGCCGGTGGTTCTCTGGAAAGCAATATGGGAAAGGCTATAAATGTACAAGATCTTTCTTAGTTCTGGACTCATCTTCACATAAACAGACATAGGTTATTTACTTACTTAAACGCTTGGGTTTAAGTTGCTACTGAAGCTGCATGTCTGTATAGCACACCTAGCAATGGAATTCATTGCAGGGTTTGTCTGCCATTATTCTTAGTCAATATAATGAAAGATCCGGTGTCCGAGTTCCTCATAAAGTATTACAGTGTCATCTGACTGAAGGGATGTTTGAGTTAGCATTGTGACTTGCGAGAGTTTTATTTTAATGAGTACTCTTTAATCAGAAATGTCTGATTCACAAAACCAATATTGTTTGCAGAAAAGAGTTTGTTTCAATGTATTTTTCTAAAGACTGTAACATTTTTTGCATGTGTGAAAATGTTCAACAAAGTTTGTAACAGAGAATGTCCATCTTCTCTCTCTCAAATACTTTTTGTTTGAAATGTGTATTGTACACACGCAGTAGATGTCATATATAATAACATCCTATACAATATGCATACACTGGAGCATTATGTACTCTGTGCAAATACAACATACTAAATCATCTTATACTTTTATACAGCTATAAGAAACTAAATGTTTCCAAAAAAAAGCCAGAATCCTCAAGACTTTTGCCTTTGTGGGTGCAAGATGTCTAAAGTGAGGCTGGAACCAGTTGTTTCTTATGTTTCTTTGTATATGATGGGATTCAGTGCATGGACAGATGTGACCCTGTAGCAAATGCTAGCAAGCCTAATCTAACATAATATTTAATTGCATTATATTGTGTCTATCATCTAGCCTACTAAGGTAATAGTTATGAGGATACTTGTTTTCCTTAGATTTTCTCCAAGCATAAATGACTATTTAGGAATATGGTTTCTTGAAAGACTCAGGCAGGTGCAGGCTCCTTTGGTAAGTGATTGGCAGAAAACAGGCTTGTATTCCTCACCTTCCTGAAGGTGCTGCATCTAATTCAGCTTCTCCACTGAAGGGCCTACACTTAGCTGCAATATGTGGTATCATGGGCTGTGTAGACTAGTGCTGGGGAAAACAGGTTCTTGCTCATGAGGCTGTCATGTCTTTGCTTCCCTGTTACCTGAGGGAGCTGCACTGAGGTGACAGCAGGTATTTCTATTTGTACTGAAGTCACATATCCTGATTGCAGCACAGAGGTAACCTTTGTGTTCAGGAATAAATGTGTGACATATGTATAATATACATATCAAGTATTTCAACTTTTGGCCTAAAGTATGTTAGTAACTGTCAGTATGTGTTAAATACTGTTTATTAAATTAGTTATCCTTTATTCTTGCATTAGAAGGTCTATGGTGATGCCATCAGTCTAGTGTCACTGAGTTGATAATCACAAGTTTTAAATCACATAATATTTCATATTGAACTGTTTCCAGAAGTTATTTACCTTTACACAAGCTGTTACATTTAAATGTTCTGTGCTGCTGGAACCAGAGTCTAAACTGAAAACAGTTTAGAAGAAGGAATGGGCACTTGAATGGGGAATGATTAGGTTATGGGCTGTCAAATACTTTTGCTAGTGGTGAAGTTAATTCAAAAAGTAATGCCATAAAAAATGTTAGAAGGCTAGACAACACTCTTTTTTTTGTAGGAATTTCTCTATAACATTAAATATCTCAAAGCTAATGAGACAGTTACCACTTACAAACACAGCTAGTGCATAATCTTGAAGTGTGTATGATTCCGTAAAACTACACTACACGATCACAATTATCTACAGCTTTTTAATTACTTTCAGGAGCGTGCTTTAGCTCATAAATCTAAGTTTTCATATTTGTAGAGTTTTGCTCCTGGGAACAGTGGTTTTGGAAAAGAAAACAGTTTTTTGAGAGTGTATAAAGTACTTGAAAATAAAGGAGTTCCTCTCAACGTGGACCACTATAACTGGGGTCAGAAACTGGACCCTTTCACTTTTGAGAGCGAGTAGGTTAATGCCTCATTATCCTGCAGTAGTCAAGGGATTAACAGTGTTTCCATTACATGCTTCTGTTTTGAGAGGTTAATATCTCAGCCTATAAAAATTTGCTGTGTGCTGAGACTTGGCACACAAGGTCTCGGCACGGGAGAAACTTATTTTTACAGAATATGGTTTAAATCACTCGGATATTTTTTAAGTTGCAAGAAAGAAAAAAAAACAACTGAAAAAAATAAAAGAGAGAAAAACTGGAAGAAAAAAGAAAAGGTAGAGGTTTGTGGTTTCACACTGGAATTTTTTATGGTCCTAAAAAATGCAAAACTAGCTTTGACTTAAGCATTTTTTATAAATTTTTCATAATGTAATTTTAGATGTAAAATAATTTTTCATAATGTATGCTATTGTCTCTCACTGTTAAATAAAGCCTTGCAAACTTCTGCCATTTCAGGTTCCTGACCACTTTTTTTACCCTGCTTTCAGTCTTAGCTTTCATTTCTAATTTAAAGGAATGTAAAATCTAAAGTGAAACCAGGCTGAAAATGTATTGCACTTTGAGAAAAAATTGTATTTCAAAAATTCCTGCTAAGAGTTCTTGATGTTACGTGAGTATCAATTAAAATTAAGCTTGAGATACCTCAGGCTCATCTCAGCATTTCTGCCTTGGTGTTAATGTACCCACAATTGTATTAGTTGTATTAGTGAGGCTCCAAAGAACTGATTTTGTTGACCTGTGTGAAAAAATTACAAGTGATCTTTAACTGTTTTAGTAGCTGCTGCTCAGAGATAAATGGTCATTTATCTTGTCAGTCACAGGCTCACTTCTGCTTTTTAGGGCAAATTTTGCAGCACCTACAACTGCATACTGAGGCAAAAAGGTATGTGGCATGTATGCAATAGTAAGGATCAAAACTTGTTTCAACTTCAGCTGTTCTTTCTTCACATTAAAATCCCACTAGTTTTTCTGGCATAACCATTCACCCTATTGTGGTTAAAATATCTTGTCCCACTTGAGGGATTAATATTCAGCCTTAAAAATATGCTTACACTGGAGATTTAGTATTAAAACCATCAGCTTAAAAAACAATTCTTCAAGAAAACTTAGAAATAATAGAAAGTTGAACATCAAGTACATATAAATGCCACAAAATCTGTCATTCCAATCTTTTTTGGTATATTCCAGAACTTTAAAAAATAAGTTTGTTTTGTTGACTTACAAGACAGTGCACAAAAAGTCTACAAATTTTTCATTGAGACAAACAAAGGGATTGAAGTGTCATATGTGTTTTGCTTGTGTCAGGGGTGGAGCTGGGTTTCGTTAAAGAGCAATGCGCGTTTCAAACAGTACTTTGAATAGCTGGGACAGAAAGGAAGCACTGCAATTAATTAGTTATTTTGTTTTTTTTCACATTCACATCTTTGTCCATTTTCTCAATGGGAATATTTAGCACTCCAATTCAGTTTATGTACTGCTGCTGGTAAACGACATGACAGATTGTTGTGGTCTGCAGGGCCAAAAGCTGCTTTTAGAAAAATCAAAATGAAATGAGTTTGAAAGGTAGCGTAGATAGAGTTACACTCGGGTGAAGCCAGCTAGATTTGGTGATGGGACCATGGATCTCAGCAGGGTCCAGCACTCCTGCCAAGACAACTGAAAGCTGACCTGAATGTCCCTATGGTACTGCAGTCTGCAGAACTGGCATACCTAGCTTATAAGTCCACATCCTTTCCCTAGAAATGCTACATACAACTATGTACATATGCAGATATAGCATTTAACAAAAAGGATCTGAAAAGAATGCTATTGTCACCTGAGGCTCCAGGAATCAGACTATACAGGTTTTAAATTTTCCTGTGAAACTGAGAATTGGTGTCCTGTTAGCAGGCTTAAAATACTTTACAACACTTATGAATTTTTAGCTGAACTGAACTAGAAAATAAGAAAATATAAAAAAAAAATAAAACAAAGAAAAAGGAAAAAGATAAAAAGCGAATCTACTTTTCCTGCAGGACTCTGTTGAATGAATAAAGGTTGTGTGGTGAGAAAATGTGTTGTCCAATGGAGCACTGAGAAAAAAACATGCCCAGTTGGACATGTGTGCTCTTCCCAGCCCATGTCAGCAGTGAAATGGGAGGCACAGATCAGCAGCAAGCACTAAGACCGTAAATAAACTACACCAGTAAACAGGAGAGGGATTGATGCTGCATGTTGCTGGTTCCCAGCCCAGTTCACCAGAAAGAGACAAACTCTATGTGCCAGTGATGGAAATACTTTTCCATCAATTTATAACTTTGTCAAACCTAAAGATGCTTCCATAGAGTGAACAAAAGGCACCTTAGCCAAAAAACTACTCTGATGCCAAGTTTCACTAACTACAAGCAGTGGTAGTATTTTAGTTCTTGGATGAAGCTGCCAGAAGGCTTTTAATCATGGAATATATTGGAGAACCTAAGTAAAAGAGTCATTGCCACTATGCTGTAACCCTACCTAACACATTTATATGTGTATGAGTATTTCAGAAGATATCTTTGCAGGAACTTTTTCAGGTGGACTTTACTGTTCATATCGCACCTTTGCAATGTATGTTATCACTGAAAATGCTTGAGTAATTTCACATCTAAATGGTTGCACAGAAAAGTTATTACAACCACAAACAAGCACTAACTTAGGCTTCCTGATTTTCAGTAAATTTTCCCTTTATAATCAGGAATAAGTGTGTTCAAGGTTATGGCCATTGCATCAATTATTTTTCCAATTCTACTTTAGAATGACATACTACTCCAAGGCAGGCTAGTGAATGAATTGTATTGCAATTGATGTGAGAAGATTTAAAAGGGAAAGAAAAAGCATAATTTTGGCAAGAGATTTGTGACTTTTTTAAGTGTAAAGAAGTAATAAATATGGATTGGATTCTCCATAAAGGAACTGAAACCCTCAGTCCCTTGCCATTTCAGATGATACAGTGTTATTTTATATCCCTTTCTGTCCTAATCTCTTTTGTGACGTTGTTGTGTTGTATTGTGTTGATAAGAGGCTATCTTGGGGCCAGCAAGGGATAAGATGTTAATAAAACTCTTGTTTGCTGTTACAGAATCAAACAATTTAAGGGTAGTCTCAGGTTTCATGTCAAATTGTTGCTGGCTTCTCTTTGTATCAATCACTAAGAGAAATACTTCTTAACTCTTTAAGGCACAAAAAATAAAATAACTCAGAAATCTTTCAAGATATAAAGAATTAAATTTAGAGGGAAAGCTTTCATTTATTTATTTTCTCTTTAATATCATTGAGTCCTTACGGGGGAAATCCCTGTTTGTCAGCCTCTCAGCGAGATGACATTTAAAGCTGATCAGAAAACTGCAACTTTTTTATCAACAAGAAATAAAACATAATAAAAATGCAGTTCCTTTGAAATCAAAATGCCAAACTTCAGTTTGGAGGAGAAACAAACCACCTTGCTTCCACATTTTAAATTGAAAAGTTTCCATTTTTTGTTTTGAGATATTCCATTTATTTTATCTTCCATAATGACAAAATAAAAGGATAAAAATCGATATGAAAACTTAGCAGTTTTGTAGGTGAAATATTTTTTCTTCATCTCCAATCAGTTTTGAGGTAAACTTCTGTTAAGAATTGATCTGAAAATCAGCAGGAATATTTCTGTGATTCAGAAATAATCAATCAAGCAATTTTTTTCTGCTCTTTCCCAGGAAAGTCTGACCAAAAGCAGTTTATCAAACATGTTTGTTATCTAGAATTAAACAGGTTTTGTGGATTTTTTTTTTTTTTTTTTGATCAGAAATAGTTAAAATTGTCTGGAGCAACTGCTGTTATTGTAGCAGTTTTTTAAAGAGAAGAAAAGTACAAATAAATAATAACAACGACAGAAAATGTACCTTCACTTTCCAAAGCATACTTTTGTTAGCTGTTGAGCTTCTGGGAAATTACGCAAGCACAACAGAGGGTCTTAGGCACACAGAAACTTGGCAAAATTTTACCAGTATCAGCCTGTTTAATGAACTGTGATCACTTGCATCTCTCTTTACAATTCTCAGAAGTGATACAAAATGTGGATTTGCCCGGCCTCACTAACACAGGCACTTTTTAGACAGAGATATAGACAGAAAGGTAGCATGGTGAGAAAGCAAAATGTTAGATTAGGGTGGATGGGAAGAACTAATATTTACATCCCAGATGTAGCTTAATATTTATGGCTTTATATGTTCATCCAGTGGACATACTGATGCCATCTGGTTTCAGCCCACCTAGTGAGGATATTTCAGATGATCAGCAGTACCATGGTGAATGATGTGGCCTTAGATAATGGTGTGATTGGCAACAGCCATGTTGGTAAAGCTCATTTCTTCCAGACTATGTATCTCATACTTTTCTTCAGCAATGGCCAAATAAATATTGTGCAGAAAAAAAACCCTCACCTCCATGTCATTAAAGTGAACCAGACAAAATACATTCTGGTGATTTGAACTGTATACATTTTCTCCTATTTCTAGACTCTCTGAGCCTGTTGTCATGCCAACTTGTGACTTTACCAGGTAGCTCAAGGACCCCTTAGCTATGCTACTTCAATAATAAGTAGGCAAAATTGACCAGTTTCTACTAGCATTCCTCCTTTATGTGACATTAAAAAAATAATATAATGGGTGAGCTGGACTTTGGTAACCTTGGACAACTTAAATTGCAATTCTCTATGTAACAGTTGTCAAGTTACTCAAAGAGGTAACAGCACTTCAAGGCACTCTGAAATTATAGTGTTACACAGAGATGGTGAGGTTTATAAAGAAACTGGAGATGTTCTGAGAAGGAATAGTTATTCAATATTAGCAAATATTTCTTGAGGAAAATCACTTAGCCCTTAATGTTGAAAGCAGTTTTGTTATATAATGATGTACAACAGAAATACAGAAATACAACTAACACAAAGCCACCATTTTATATCAGGAATATTTTAAATCTGGAACATATATTCAGGGTTGTATTTTCAAGCCTCAAAAGACTTGAAAATAAAAAGAATGGAAAAAAAAACCCAGACAAAAGAAATCAAGGCCTAAATTCCACAAAACTTCATGCATGAGTAAAATCTACTTTAAAATGTGTAGCTTGCAAGGAAGAACTTTAAATCTTCTCTCCTTTCCATCTTCTGATTTTTTAGTCTACCACCCTTCTGAAAATCTAATATTAAAATTGGGTTTGTATTTGCTCATGAAAGACATACTAGTTCAATTTATTGCTCTCTCCTGTTTGTTTTAGTTTTAATGCCTAGACAGTTTTAGATGAGGAGCTGGGAGTCTTATACAAGTGAAAAAGTCTGTCAGTGCTGTGTATGAGGAAACTGGGTTAAAAGTTGTTTGTTGAGCCAAAAATGTCGTCTTGGTTATTCCTCTTTCTTCAACTTCCAAGCTGCTCTCTCAGTCACAATTTATTTCCCCCCATGAAATATATGTACACAAAAGGTTTTCTCCTTTGTGACTGTAAAGCCTACAATGCCCTTTTTGGGCAGGAAAATGCAATGTATGTAGAATAATTTAAATGACTTTCAATTACATTTTCAGAAAGAAACTAAGCTATCCAGGGTTGCATGTATACATCTCAGAGGAAATTCTACCATAGAACTGTTTGGTTCATGCTGGACAAAGCAGTGATGTGACAAAGCTTATGACAAGTGCAGTACAAAGATTCTAGGTATTAAGAAAATTAAATGGTTTTAAAATAAAAGAAACCCCATGGTAATGTGTTCTTTAGCAGTGCATTGCATACTGGTCAAATTCAATGACTCTTAACAGCTCTGAAAAAAGTAGAATGCATATAATGTCAGAAATAAGCTGGTCTAAATGAAAGGCTTCTATCGTAACATTTGCCTTTTATATAACTTGTTACTACAGTAATAGAGTTCTCAGTAAATTTCAAACCAAAATTTTCATCTCAAGTGCTTTTGGAAGGGTATTATTACAGACCTTCTAATTTCCACTGCAGCTAAGCATGTATTAATAACAAGGAGGGCTAAAGAAACTGCTGGTATATCCAGTAGTGCTTGACATTTAGTAGATGAATTAAAGTTTATAGTCAAATTGTTTTTTAACTAATAACATTAGAGATCTTTGTTATAAGTGTACATCCTGGTTTTTTTCTTTCTTTTTTCCTTTTCTTTTCTCTTTTCTTTTCTTTTCTTTTCTTTTCTTTTCTTTTCTTTTCTTTTCTTTTCTTTTCTTTTCTTTTC
>JANHGB010029569.1:1351-39433 GCA_026283785.1 Coracopsis vasa
ATGAATTTTCCTACTTGAACCTTAAATTATTTATCCATTCTTAAATATACTATTCAGTGACCTTTCCCTGTTTTCATTGTGAAATACTGATTTTTGTGTGATTTCAAGTGAAATCACTTCCATTATTGTAAAAGAACAGGGTAGTAAAATGGCTGCTTCATGGCTGATTGATAGAAAGGAAATTATTATAGGAGGAGCTATGCTGTGCATATTGTTTTGTTTTTTAAATTTGGCTTAAACTTTGTAATTGTCATCCTTTTCTTTTATGTATGAATGATATTTGCTGTATTTAATTCTGCCTGTCTAAAAAGATGCAAACAGAATATATTATTTGCTTAGTGACTCAGATTTCTAAAAGTGTATTAATCAAATTAAAGCTCATAGCACTGAATGCCAGTTCATGTCCTTGTTTTCTGACCTGTAAACAAACCCCCACTCGTTTCTTAAAAATACACTTCCTTTAAATTACTTTTATCCTATCAACAATTATTGCACGAGAGAGAAAGGAGAAGGGGATTATTTTTTAAAATGTATTTCTAAAGCCAAGAACTGTATTACACATCATTCCAAGAGGCAAGAGGGTAAACGAGTAAAGTGAAAATAAGGGTAAAATCGATCTATTACTGCTGCATATTTATGTAAATGACTAAGTCAAATGCAACCCTTGTTTTCATTAGAAGAAACAATGAAAACTTTCTATTGACTAAATTCTATTATATTATATTATCATTCTAGTTGTATTCTAACTTCTAATATACTTCACCTGAGCAAAATCATAGACTCATGGAATGATTTGGGTTATAAGAGACCTTAAAGATCATTTAATTCCAACCCCCTTGCCATGAGCAGGGACACCTCCCATAAGATCAGATTACTCTAAGACTCATTCAAGGTAAGGACATGTAGCTACTTGTCCTGAAGTACAACTCCTGAATCAAGGTTAGAAGTAGAGGTAGAGATTTAGCTGGAAGGGCATTGCTGGAGTTGATTCTGTGTGAGAAGAGGCATGGGCTGAAACCCTGAAGGAAAGCAAAAGATAAAATCATAAATATGTAACAATAAAAGATTTTGAAAGAAATAAGTGGGATACTGGGGATGCCAGCTGCCACTGAGCAGTTGGGAAGTTCTCCAGCATGCAGTTTTTTGGGATGGATTGCTACGTGATTTAGGAGGTCAGTAAACTTTCCTCGTATGCTGTAAAAAAGAGGAAAATCTCCTGTTGAGCTTTTGGTGTCATGAAATCTGACCTGCATATCAGGAAAGCTGCAATGACAATCAGTATGAGACTTGACCTCGTTTGGTATCTCTTTAACAATACAAAATTGAGGTCTTAAATTCCTCCCTAAAGCTCCATGAAATTCCTATTGCTAAAAAAAAAAAACCAACCAGATAAAAGGTTGATCTAATTTGTTATAGGTCATGGGTTCACGTAATATGATACATTCTGAAGTATCTAGATGATGCATAAACATTCCATTACGTTGTTTAATACACACTGCATATAGCATAGTTAATTCTAAAAAAAAGCTGAAGTGATGAAAAAAGAACAACAGAAAACCTTGCATGTTGCCATCAGTAATTCAGTTAAGGTATTAGAGAATAGCCTTTTAAAGTGGCAACCAACCCATATTAATCAGACTTTTAGTCTAGCTGCAGAAAACGGGGGATATTTGTTCTTTCCTCCCTGTTTTCTACATTTTATGTTCGTATTCCTTCAGGTTTTACTTTGTCCTTCCCTTCTTTTCCCTTTCTCATATCTTCATTAAAGAAATCCAAATCAGAGTTCTACAGGTATATTCATATTGTATTAGAAGTGTACTTTTGCAGTGGGTATTAGTAGTAGTAATCCAGCCACATTTGATTGTGTCTGTTCCTAAATACTGCTGAAGTGGTTACCAGCTCTAACACTGTGTAAGCAAGAGAAACTATCAGTTTATCCAAATGTAAGTGACCAGCCTAATTCAAATAAAGTTTCCACAGAGACATCAAACAGATGTCACCAGAGCATCTCATTTTGCAAGCATCATCATCTGATTAGGAGCTCTGAGACATTCTGTTCCATTAAACCAGGAACAGGCAGGCTGGAGTAGGTGTCTAAAACATTAAATAGCTATGTGTGTCTGTTTACTGTACTTGGTCATGTGTAACCCTCACTGCTTCTAATGGGGTTTTTAGTTTGAAGTTAATTGTGTTACAAGGTTTTGCCTCTAAGAGCTTTTTGACTGCAGCTGCAAGATTGCTTTGGTTAAATCACTGAAAGTAAGTACCTGCTGCATTTTGAAAGCTTATTTTGGTATAGATTTCAGCAGAGTTTCTCCCTTTGTTATTGTTTTGCATCTTCTTATTCTTTGTAGAAATCTGCTTTTATTGATGTTAGAGATAGCATTCTTTGTAGTGCAGATCTTCTAACGCAGCAGCTGTGGGGGACTTCTGTTAGTGACTGATCTCCCACAGTCACCTGATGCAGGGCAGTGCCTTGTCACTCCAATTACTTTTCGCATGCCTTGAAAATTTTGGGGTGCTTTGAATTATTTTTTTTCCTGTACAAGTTTATCTCATAGCACATCCTAAACAGTGTGTCTAATACGTTCTGTTATTTTATTGGAGTAGTGCTCCTGAAACCCAGAAACAGGTTTCCACAGTGCTTAATGCTGTCCTTTCAAAGGATAAAAAACATGTTCTCCCAAACTCTTCCTAAATCAGTGCCAGCAAAGCTAAGAAAGTTGGGGTAAAAAATAATGGAAAAGATTAGCAGTACAACTGTTATTTCATACTTTAGTAAGTCATTTTGTGGTTTTGCCAAATGCGGGTATTTATTGGTTTGCTAAGCCAACTGTTTACATTTATGAGCTCAGGAGCTAAGTGAGAGTCAGAGTACGCTGGAGACAATGGGAAACTTCTGTGGTAGCTTAGAAGTGATGGCAGATGATGATTTACCTGTGCAGCAGGTAAGGTAGATGAGAGGATCTAGCATGTCTTCTTTTTAGTAGTGAAACTTCAGGCAAAAATTTGGGCTTGTTCTGTTCGTTTCCCATTTCCCCTCTGCCAAACATTGCTTTTCCCTTTGCTTACCTCTGCAGTGGCTGTACTATGGAACAACTGTCTGCCTGATCTTTTCTCACTCATTATCTGTTTTCCCACTAAGTCTGTCTGCCCACTTCTATTTGCTGCGTACAAAGCACCTCTGCCTCCATTCTGTACAAAGACAGAAGTGAAAAGTGAAAACAGGAGTATTAATTGTACCTTTTATTTGTAATCTCAGTATTTGCCTTTGAATCTGATGAATTACTCTACAGAATTTTAGGCTTATTTAAAAGAAATAAGCTTTGGTAGTTGATCCATAGAAACTTTGCTGGTTGTTTAATCCAGAAACACACAATAATATGTTATAGAGGACTACCATCCCTAATTAGCTGCTATGTAATGCCAAATTTGGCCTTATGGACAGCAGCTCAAGATCACTCTTTCTGAAAGTCATTACATGCCTTAGAGCCATTACTCAAAGGAATTTCAGCTGCAATATTTACTGGCTCAGTGTCCTCCCTGAGAGTTAGATAGCTACAGAGTATTCAAGGTACTCCATATTCAGCTGAAGTCTGAAATATAGAGCATTGTGTTGCAATTTCCTCCATCTACATAAATTAATTTTAATGCGGTAAGTTCTCCATGATCCAGAGGATTTCTACTTTGATCATTATAGTTCTCTTCTTCTCTTCAGTGAACAGATGATAGGAAATGTGTGTTCTTTGAGGCATGTATTTATTTGAGACCTGTTCAAATATCTGCACCTCCAGCTCTGATTTGATTAGATTAGAGTAGAAAGGCATGAGCTTGAAGAACGAACTATCTCTGTGGTGAAAACTTCAGCTCAGTGTGGAAAACATATCTATGGCTTTCTAAGAATTCTGTGGCCTGAATGTGTGTTTCCTGACATTTAGTGTGAAACCCTTGAACAGTTAAATTAAACAGACCTTTTCCTTCTTAAATAGCCAGCAGGGAAAATCAGCAGGGAAATCTGCTTTGTGTCACCTGATGGGCACAGACCCCTCCTGTGTGCCTGGGGCGAGCAACTGCAGCAGCTTCAACAGTCACTCATGGCCAGTCAGTATTGTAGGAATGGGGCCAGATTCAGCCTGGGCTGCGCCGTGGGCAGGCCTGGTTCAAGAGGGCCCATGGCCAGGTAGGGCAGGGAGCTGAGGATGGGCCATGCTCCAGCATCACTGGCGCAGGGACTAATGGCCTCAAGGTCCTGGGCTGTGGGCAGTTGAGGAGAAGCCTGGTGGGCGGGCAGAGACAGGCAGGGCTGCGGATGCTCTTGGGACCCTGAGATAAATCACTGGCATTTTTATTTACAAACTCATCAACACTTTAACCATAAGATGAAGCTGGTAATTAACTTTTACTAATGATACTGAGCTGACTGGACAGCTTTGGAGGAATGTCATATAAACCGTGTGCAATGGTGACAGAACAGGTAAGTGTCATGTGTTCAGACACATTTATTCTGGATGAAATTTCAAAATATTCTTTGTCTATTAGGAACTGAGAAATAACGTTTAATGAGTTGAATATATGACAAGACTGTATTTTCTATATAGCTGTACACAGGCTATAGGAGATAATAGTCAAAATATGCTGTATTGTACAAGGTAGCATTTCCCATGCAGTCCATAAATATAGGGATACTGTAAAATTATGTCTGTTATTGCATTGTACAAAACTATATCGTTATCCATTACATCAGCCTAAGGGCACATTTCTTAGGAAAGTATTTGCTTAATCATGTTTGCAATGTTATTGTTTGTTACCTAGCAGGAGCATAGAAAGCAATAAAAAGTTAATGACAGGATTATGGATTATTCTACTTTCATCAGTTTGGTTGAGAAATAATAAGATTATTAATAGAGCTAGAGGTCTAGATAGCCAATAGGTACTATATATCCAATTTTTCTACTATGGTGCAAGTATAATGATTTGGGCTTCATAATGTGTCATTTTTATCTGTGGTGATGATTTACACATTACGTGGAAATACATTTTCAGTTGTGTTTTTATGCAGCAGCAATATTAATTTCTATTGCTCTGCAGATATGTTTTTTCATGAATTTTGGTTGCAACTGGAACAAGGTATTTGGAATATTGCGTGGTATTGTAAGCATAAAATAGGTATAAACAAAGCCAGCTGACGAGGTAGCTATGGGATCTGATGACAAAATCTGGTGTTAGGCTCATAGTCCAAGATCAGAAAGGCCACACCCTCATCATACAAAACACTGATATACACGCATTTTGTTGACTGCTTCAAAAAAAGTTATCAGTTATTACTAGAAAGCTTTGCACTGGGTGAGGTTCTCCAAACTGTGTAAAACACACACGAAAATATACGCTGACATAAACTCTATATTGTGTACTCTAGAATTTCAACAGATATGCGGCTGTATGTTAACATCTCACAGGAATCAAACTTGTGTTGCTGAGAGATTGAATGGTGCCCAGAGGCAAATGTAACAGTCAAGGAGCCAGGGAGTGTTGTAATAGGATACATGAAACAGAAATACTACCTTCAAATCAAAAAAATCTCATAGCAAAAAAGACCTTTGCAGATTCTGCTGATAGAAATGGGAACCTAAGACAACACGATCTAATAAAAAATACTTAGTTAAGTAAAAGACTGGCTAAAGCTCACATGCTTTGCACTCCAAAACTATTGAAACTTTCTCCTCCTGGTTGCTCCAACATAGCAATTCACAAAAAGATTCCAAATTATGTGAGAGTCAACTCTTCCATAAATTACATACTTAAGACCTAATGATGCCTTAGGCTTGTATAGTTTTTTATATTTGCTCAATGCTAATGCCAGTTCTAGTGACTTCAAATGTTCTATGGGTAATGTATAACGGGACAAAATGGTGCATTCTCAGTTAGGTAGCCAGCTTTCATGCTTTGCTTTTTTGAATTGCATGTTTGCATGCCTCTGTCCAAGATAACAGCTATTACCTTCCAAACCAAGAGTGAACACTTAAGAAAAAACTCCACCACTACAGAACTAATTTTTAAAACAAATAATAGTAAATCATAACTAGAAATATCAGATTTTAAAATCTATTTAACTGAAAAGTCTGAGTGTGTGGCTCATTCCCAAGTTCTTGATGTTGAAGTTTTGATATTTGAAACTGTGTTTGTTTTGGCAGAGCTCCTTGTTTTCCTGCTTTCCTTTTCAAGATGCCATTAGAACCAAGCTTTTTTTATTATTCTATTGTATGAGAGTGAGAGCTTCTTGCAAAGAAATGAGCAGCGCTATTTACTATTAGACTATTAATATCAATCTACTGTTATCAATAGGTAGGAGAGTACCAGCATTTTAATAATGACTGAAGTTGTGCATTTGATATTAGAATCAGCACACAATATTATTTTGATTGAATGCAATATTTGTCACTGTGTACAGTTAGAAAAGCTAATGCTAATTAAAGATGAATGCATTTTAAGATCAGAAGGGAACTATCATTTTCTTTTGACAAGTCTCCTTTATGACACCAGTTGTAGACTTCAATCCACCTCAGCTACAGGTTTCTCATGTAAAGGGCAGGAATGGGGGAGGAGCAGAAAGTTTGCACATTAGCACTGATGGGTGTAGTTATACGCCCAGGTGGTGCAAGGTGGTTGCAGTTATATGCTGATGGTTTAAACTGGGATTGCATCCACATGTTCATCTGTTGAGATCAATAACTTTGTATGTGAGTGAAATCAATCTTTGAGAAAGGACATCTTACCCTGGTCTGAAGAAATCAAATGACCAACCTTTGTCTGAAGGAATCAAAGGATGTACTATCCAACAATCCTTGCTGGTTTGTGTATTTCTGGTTTCAAGGTGTTTGCTGCCTGTTTTACCTTTGATTCTTTTTTTGCCTTTCTCTTCCAGTTGGAGAACCTCTGAGAAGATAGCAGTGACTTGCTCTGAAGCAAGCATGAGGACACTATCAACTGTGATCGAGTGATCTTGAAATTTCAGACAGATTGTAGGTAGAAGTAACTGTTGCTGTTGAGCAAATTGTTTGTTAAAGAAAATCTAAAGCAGAAGCATTTTCTATATCAGATTCTACTTCAAATTTATGTAGTGATAATGGAACAGGCTCACAGCTGCTGTAAATCTGCATGCTACCATTGATGTTGATAACACCTCTCCAGTTTATGCCTCTTGTAAATCTTCTCCAGGGATTATTTGTTTGAACAAATACACTGAGAAACTAGGTAGGAAAGAAAATATAAATACCCTTTACCAGAAAGACATGTGAAGTAGAAAAAAGAGCATGTAAAGCAGAGAAAATATCTTGTACTTCCTATAAAGTTCAAATCTTTTTTGAAAAGGCCTTTCTCAGATCTTTTCTTCATTCTTAGAATGGCAAGTGTTGTCAATTACAGATAAATGTGTGATAAGTGAATGCATGGATATACTAACTGCAGAAGAGAATAAAAAATGAGCCTTTCAGGGAGAAACATGGATTTACAACCACACCAAAAAGATGGTAGCTATGAATTTTTATGATTATCAACATGTTATGGAAAGAGAGGATTTACTTTTCGGAACTCTTTATAGATGCATAAACATTTCATTTTAGTATTTGCTGGCCAGGTTCTTTCTCACTCAGTCAAAACTATAATGAGAGTTTCATGGCCACCTTAAACTAGCATATGATTAATCAGATTCTTCAGGAGCTTTAGCAAACAGGTACCTGAATGCAATTTGTGCCAGTAGAAATATGGGGTGATGCTAGACAGAGAGTTAACACTTGCAGGCAGGAGATACAGACTGGATTTTTTTAGCAGCTGTGCCTGCTTTATGTCACTGTAAAGTGGTTGTGAAATTACAGCTTTTCACGAGATTTCAGAGATGTCTTAGAAATGCCCACTAGGAAGGGCAATGATTAACAATAAACCTTTCTAGCTCATGGCAGTTTTTTTCTTACTGTCCTTGTGTGTGTTAGATACAAAATATTATCTATCTCTTATTCATCCCAAGGGACTGCTTTGCTTCTATCCTCCACCTTTAAAATTCTAAAGGAAAATAGCCCACCTCATTCCCATTTAACTCCAGCAACAATCAGTTCTATGCCATCTCTCTGCCCTGCCCTCTGTGCTGCAGAAAGGGCAATTTCTGTCCATTTCAAATCCATTTCCATTTAGACAATCCAGTGCCTTTTACTATATTCAGACCAACGATTCCTTAGCATTCAGCAAGAATGTATCCAGCCTGTTTTTGCATTTATTCATGTCTGCAAAATGATGTAGAGGTCTAACACAACCTTTCTTCTTTCCTGTGGGCAAGCTGTCAGTATACTGATGGTCATAGTCTGTAGTTTGGTTTGTTAGGTTATGCTGACAGACTGTAAATATTCATATCTTGCTCCTATATCAGATGAGAAAAAAAGTACTGGCATCAAGTGTACCACAAGTGCAAGAAATAGTGTGCTGCTGGTGTAGGTATGTGACGTTAACCACCTCATGGGAAGTGCTTCATTCAGGTATGTTTTCTGAAAATGGGAATGTTGCATTTCTCCATTATTTCTTATTCTGTTGGAAAAGGCCTTATTTTCCCTTTCTGCCTGCTCTTTATCTGGGCTTTGAAGAACAAAGTAGCTTAGCTATTGAGTTATTTGACTAGAGGAAGTGCTAACTTTGACAAACATGGACAAAACCATGGTAGAGAATGCTTTCAATGTTTTCTTCAAAGCAGCAAACATCAAAGACACATACTGAAAATGCGGATAGGTATAAAGATGGAGTACACTTTGTGGCTGGCTGGAGGTGTTGAAGAGCCTGGCTAGCGATAGATGGTTGGTGCTCTGTGAGAATGAAATTTGCCTTCTGCAAAGTCTTGCCTTAGAGTGCACAGGGACTGTTTAACCACCTTTTCACTCACCATGGAAAAGTTTACTAAATAAATTTATGTTATTCCCAAATTCTGCTTGGATCTTGCCACAATCCAGATAATAAACCCAGACAAAAAGGTAGAAACTATGTATGTACTAAGTAGTCTCAGAACTTCAGGTACGTCCTAAAGCACATTACAAGAAGTCCCTTACCTGAATACTATGACTTTACTTATTCCAGATTTCCAAAGAAAAAATGTCCACCAGGACATCTCACCACTCCATCCCTTGCCAGTCACAGTCCTAATTTTGAGCAATATGTTCTCAATGAAATATAGAACATAGTTTCATTTACACTGGAAATTAACTATTCTTTCAGAGCCTATTAAAACTGAAATGACAGTTTATTAAGTGTTTTGCAGTTGAGTTAAAGTAAGAATTTTCTGGTAATTTTAGAGGTATTTCTTAATAATAAATACTTAATGCTTAAGTTTTAAAGAGAATATAACTGCTGAACTAGAGCCTGTCTTTGTTGAAACCAAATTGTATTGAAGTTTTGCAGTGTTTATGAGTAGCAACTAGGGCTAGATGTAAAGATCCCTAAATCAGTGCATTCATTACGTCTAATATAATCTGAATTTTATAGATTTAAATGCATGCTATTGATAGTTTATATTTTTATGGTTTGTGTCATACATATATTTATATTACTAAAAAGAATTTTTAAATACTAATATGAAATTCAATGGACTTTCAATTTTGATAAAAATTCAACATTTATATAAATTTATTTAAATGATAGTAACTCTGCATAAGAGTTCCAACCTCCTCCCGTGAGCAGGGACACCTTCCACTAGACCAAATTGCTCCAAGCCCCATCCAGCCTGGCCTTGAACACTGCCAGGGATGGGGCAGCCACAGCTTCTCTGGGCAACCTGTGGCAGTGCCTCAGCACCCTCACAGTGCAGAATTTCGTCCTAATATCTAATCTAAATCTCACCCTCTGTCAGTTTTAAACCATTCCCCATTGTTCTGTCACTACACTCCCTAGTAAAAAGACTGTCTCCAGCTTTCTTGTAGGCCAACATTAGATATTGGAAGCCTGCTCTAAGCTTGTGACAAATGATCAGAGGGCTGGACTGTCTCTTCTATAAGGAAAGGCTAAGACAGCTTGGCGAGAAGGCAAGACTCCAGGGAGACCCTATAATAGCAGCCTTCCAATACATAAGCGGGGACTTATAAGAAAGATGGAGAGAGATTTTTTACCAGGTCCTGTAGCGACAGAACAAAGGCTAATGGGTTGGAACTAAAAGAGCGTAGATTTAGATCAGATACGAGGAAGAAATTTTTCACAATGAGGGTGGTGAGATAGTGAAACAGGTTGCCCAGTAAGGTTGTGGATGCCCCATCCCTGGGAAGTGTTCAAGGTTGGATGGGGCTCTGAGCAACCTAATGTAGTGAAAGATGCCCCTGTCCATGGCAGGGAGTGTTGGACTAGATGATCTTTAAATGTAATTTCCAACCTTTCTATGTTTCTATGTTATTCCATATTGTACTTTTTAGGGATTTTAATATAGAGATATAAGATCACAAAAGAATAATTATTTAAATTGTTTTGCCATTTATGGCTTTAAATAATCATCTAAATTTACCCTGGAGTGCATATTTTGTGTATTTAATTTATTTTCAATCCTGTGTTGCTAGAAGCTAAGATACTATTGTGCTATTGTTGGACTTTTCTGAGGTTGACATGCTTTCTTGTTTTTCGGAGAGGAAATGGGTTAATATCATCGCACTGTTATCAGTAGCTCGATGCATGCCTGTTTTCTACTAGAAAAGATGTGCAGTGCCTTCTTGCCTATTTCTAGTCTGCAGGCTTTTAACTTGAAATCTTTTTGTCTGTTTCTGATTTTTCATTCTCACTCGCTCACTCTCTCTCTTGGGGTCTTTCTTTCTCTCCCCTAGCTCACTGTCACACTGTTTTTCTTTTTTCATAGTCTGGAAGGGATTTTTATTCTCTCACCCACTGGAAAGTTTGTGCCTGAAAGGTTTTGCAGTACCTAACATTGTGTTTGGGTAATTGAATTTTTTGTTTCTTTTAAAATCTCATGCTTAACTCAGATATAATATGCTGCATCTTGGAGCATAGTGGAGATGTGCTAAATAAATAGACGTGTACATACTTGATGTATTTTATACATATGGTTGATGTATTTTATATCTCTCTTCCTGTTTATTTAAACTCATTGGAGGTATATTGAACATTATTAAGCATTCAGGAATGGCTAAAATGCCATAGTAGTTGCAGAAGTGGTGCAAGAAGCACAGGGATGCTCAAAGTAGTTAACAAACACTCAAGACCAATACCTTGTAATGATCAAACTCTGCCTTTGTCTGGGTTTCAAAAACAACTGGGGATAAATAAATTACATTAATGTATGCAGTAGCACAAATCCTCTAGAGTAAATGTCAAAGCAATTGTAAACCACAGCATCTTTAAAATTAACAGCTAGTACAAAAAAGCATGTGTCTGATGCTTGGAAGACCAGTTGATTGCTTTTCAGACATAGATCTGGGGGGAAGAATGTGAATCTTTAAATGTCACTTGGGGAGGGGCAGAATGGAAGGACAAACTGAGAAAAGTCATACATGAACCTGAAGAGATCTTCAGTGTATATTTTGAGATCTTGACAGATGTACTTATGATTAAGCTTGGCTGTGAAAAATATAGATGCCGTCGCTGTTTTACTAACATGTGACAATAAAATGTCATTAACTTGCAAGTAACTGCATTTCTTATCAGACTGCCAAGAGGATAACAATCTTGTCTAGTTTCAATAAAAATTATATATGTAAAGTCAGAAGTATTAACTTTGCTCCTATGGAATGCAATGAAAAATTAATCTGAAGTTCAATCCTCTAAATTTACTGCCAATAAGTGCCTTCTCATAAAACACTTATTAGGAATTAAGTGTGTGTTCAAATAGTTTGTTGCATAGTGTCAGAGCTATATTGAAATACATGAGGTGCACGCCTACATTATAATTTGCAAAGGTCTGAAATAACATCAGAATGAGTTTCAAGTAAGATAGTCCTACAAAAACGTGGCAGCCTAGCCATATGGGCTGCTTCTATGGCTTGGCCAAGGCTGAGATCTATACCGTGCTATAATTATTTTAGCTAAGCTGGAAATCTGAAATAGTGGGTTTTTTTGTTTAGTATAGATATGAACCACTGCTTTTTATTGTTAACATAGCGAGCACTGGTATCTAGTAGTAACGGACAATTCTATTAGCTCAGTAAGGCTAAAGAGGAGAGTGAAGACTTAGTAAAGGTGTTTGCAAGCCAAATGCTTTCTTAAAACGGGAAAGATATTTCTGAATTAGTATGTATTGTTTAATAGTTCGAACATGCAAATAGACTTATTAAACTATCTGAATACATGTGAAAGGGTAGTGTTGTGCAGAGATGAACTGGAATCTGTCAATCTCGTGCCTTCCTTTAAAATAGTTATGTAAGATGGATTTGAAGAGGACTTTGTCTGCAGAGATAAATGTTGCTTTTATGATAACAGAGAGGGGAGGAAAGGTATTGAGTTTGTCAGCTTGCCTGACATCCATGATAATGAAAAGATAGAAAACACAAGAAGGAAGAAAAATATATGCTGTCAGTGTTTTCATATTTCACAGCTGGGGGAAAAAACCCTGCTTTTTAGAAATATAAGTACTTACATTTAGCTAGTGATTAAATGAAGCAAAATATCTACACAATGATCAATTTTATATGTGAAGGATCTGAGATTTTAAAACCTAACATTTCATCAAATTCTTGATTTTAATTTTTTTTCCCTGTGGTGCACTGCGTAAAACAGCCTGAATTAGTAGCAACTGTGGGAGATAATGAGAAGCTTGCAAAGTCTTACCTGACCATTCATAAGCTTTTTAATTAGCCAGAACAATTGTCAAATTCTTGCCTGTCAGAACAGTTAGAAGATTTCCCTAGCAGTATCTTGATCAATATAATGCACTGGTTTTGGAGAGGTGTTTACATCTGTGGGTTGGCCCAACAAATACCACAGCAGCAGCAGCAGCAGCTAAGGTGAGGTTGAAAGACTGTTCTTTGTGAGACCAAAAGGCAACTTTATCCGTGTATCCTGTTTTTGACAGTGGCCAAAAGTGAATGCTTAAGAGCCAGGACAGGTTATGTGGTAATGCATTCTGATAGTCTTGCATCCTTGCCCTTTTTTCAGCTCAGGGACTTGAGAATTGGATGGGGTTTCCACATACTTTGTAAGACACAATTATTTTTCTTCAGTGTCTTTGTCCAAACTGAAAAAGCTACTGAATCTTCAATTCAGTCTTTAGCCCTCTAGAGATTGTAAATTTCAGATTACCAGAAACAGGGACAGTAAAGCAGGAATACCTTGCTCTCTTATTCTCCAAAATACTAAGGAAGCACAAAACTCAATACGCGCTATAGCAGTGCAGACTTGATAAAATTCAAGAGGTACCCAAAAGCTGCAAGGGTGGTCCTGTGTCATGCAGCTGTGTACAAGGAGCTGCAGGGTTTCTTCATCTTCAAGTAATACAGTGCATGACTGGGCATGACAAATGAAGCAGAAAGCCTTTGGTTTGGTTTATTTTATAGAGGCAATCTAGAAGCTGCTGTCAGTGAGCCCTGAGCTGAAGAGTGTCAGTGGAAAGCTGCTCTGTTCTTGTTATTTCAGAGGGTGGTGGAACGAGAGCTGTTAGAAAGTATTGTACTGTGCCAAAGGAAAAGACAGTGACCTTTGCTGAAAAACACCTTACTGAAAAGGTTGTTTACAGTCCTTAGCGTCTTCTCCTCTGTCCCTGACTTTTCTATGCACTCCTGGATCATAGCAAACTTTGCTATTATATAAAACCCCCAATGTGTCAACCTGCTGAACTTCCTAGCCTTCAAATTTCTGCCGAGCCCCGCTCCTTTCCTGAATCATTTGCCCTGTTTCTTCTCACTGCTGCTCTGCTTCTCAAGTAACTCTTATTTTCCATATTTTCCCTCCACTCTACCCCACAACTACTAAAGTCACAGGGAGGTTTTTAACAGTTTTCTGCTAAAAGACTGGCTTAAGTACAGTTCCAGCTGAAGTAAGAAAAAGTACATGTGTTAATTGTTTGGTTTCCATGGCACCAAAGACTTCAGCCTTTTTCTTTCCTGTTTTGACAAGCCATCTTTGTACTGAGAGACCATGGAGATGGCAAATGGATTTTATGATGAATCCTTTTGTGATATCAGCTCCTTTGTAATCAGGAAATGACAAATACACAGCTAGCAGGATTGCCAGACATAAGGGTCTAGTAGTCTGCCACTCTTATTTGTACTGCAGAAGTGGGCTAAGAGAAAATTTGACTGTATGAATGACAGAACTGAAGATAGGTTGGTAATTTCTCTGTATGAGGTTTTTTCCCATTGAACAAACTGCTTATCTGTATGACCTGGAAGTAAAGAGTTGATTAAGAATGATGATAGAAGTGTTGTAAAGTAATAATTTATGTTATTCATTAGAAAGGGTATCCCTGAAGCTTTGCTGAGTACATAGGTGCCTGTGCCAGACAGATCATGACAGCTGTATTAGATATGAATTATTTTACATCTCCTGCCAAGGTACAGAAAAAGCTACTGTGTGTTTTGTGTAGACTGCATAGTTCTTGGGGTTAGCAGGTTAGCATTGCCCTCTCTCACCCCCAACTTACTGTCTGTTTATAGTATCATGTGTATCCAAAATATTCTATTGACTGCTGAAAAGTGAAGGTTTTGTTGGAAAAAAAAAAAAAGCTAGATGGAATTATTTGTAATATTTTTTTGCATTCAATTATTAAATGCTACAGAATATATATTCAGCAATGTATTCATAATATATACTCAGCCATATCGTCTTCACACCACAGGTTATCCGGTGCACATCAATCCCTTACCTTCTCTACCTGTGGCAATAGTCTCAATGTTCATCTCAGTGATGTCTCTTTCTCTTTGGGAAATTTCACTGTGGAGAAAGTCAGATTTACCAGTATTCGGTTTTCACCCAAAACCAGGAGTGTTTTTCAGGATTTATTTAAAAGCAGTATTTCAAAGGATGAGCAGCCACAGTTTTATTTCTGCTTCTTTTTAAACCTGATTTTGAAAAGGAAAACACAGCTACCAATTTAATGGGATGCTTGCTTTTCTGAAACTGATCTTTGCCACTACAAATGACCAAAGGATACTGTTACCTTGGGTATTTATAAATATAATTCCTCATCTGCGAATATGTTTCCTTATAAATTGAACAGTAATGTATTTTATCAGGGAAACAGACTTCTTGTCTCTTTCTACATTGCTGTACATTTTGATGTTGTATTTTATTTCTTAGGCTGGTTTTATAAAGCCTGACAAGGAAGAACTGAGCAGCTTACTTCACCCAATGATAGGAAGAGGCAATATTAAAATAGGGAAAATTATAAGGCACTTCTATTTGGCACCTCCATAACCTGAAAATTATCTGAAGTTTCAAAAGCCTCGTCAATGAATTTCAGAACTGCTGTTGTGTTAGTTTCCTTATTTTCTAGTCTAGTCTTTTCCATTTTTTCTATTTTATCTTTAAATAAAACATGGAACTATATTCAAAACTAATTGAAGGAAGAAATTCAAACTTTTTTCCTGCTCAAAGTACATCTATGGCAGATTGTGGGTGGGTTTTTTTCAGTGGCCCTCAGTTCAGAAATTAACCCTAGTTGCTTACATTGCCTGTGAGAAAGGATTTCACCATGCAGCAATTTATGTGATTATTTGAGGGTGCTATTAATGTACAGATTATGATGTTATGTCTGATACCTTCTACTCATTATCACTACCTATTTGAACTCTACTTGTCAACTGTAGTTAAACTTACCCCTTTTCAAGAGCTAGAGTACTTTTTCTCTATTTCTGTGTTTGAATATTATCCAATATTCAAACCTTATCCAATGTTTATGGCTGCACACTCTTCCATTTGGATAAGAACCAGGTAAAAATCAATTCTATAATGATATTATAATAATTATGATAATTTACTCTAGTGGATCAGTGGGCAGACGCCGAGGCTGTTATCAAAATCTCACAGCAATGTGTTATGGTTGTGTTTTCCTGATGTTGTCCCCAAGACAGCACATATCTACCACACCAGAAGTATGAGGTTTTGCTTCTATTGGCACAATGAATTTCTGATTCCTACATTTTTGTATAAAAAGCTTTTTTTTTGCTTTTTTTTTTTGGCATGGTATCACAATTTCTTCTGAAATAGCTGGTAATGGGTTCTTTCAGTCACTTCTTACAGAGATTAACTGGAAGTCTCAAGGAAAGAAAGGGAGCAAGGAGAAAAGAAGAAAAAGGGTTTGGGAGAGGAAGTTGCATCAATTAGTTTCAAAAAGGAATAATTTGTTACATTTCCAGTTCGGCATGCTCATCAATACAGGTGTAGAATTTGCAGTACATGTTAAACACTTCCTTTCTGTTCTGTAAAATTAGGTATGATTCCCTGCAGTGCACAAGAAAAACAATTCCACTATCAGTAATCTACAGAAACAGTTCTACCAGACACCTCTGGGTTTAGGAAAAATTCCACCTCTCTAATGCTTCTGACTTACTAGGAGTTGATACATTTTTTTCATCATTTTCTTTTTCAGAAGTTGTTCAAAACAAACCTCACTTATAAACCTTTAGATTTTTTTTTTTAGGTTTTGTCCAGACAATTTCTTCACCACCCTCCCTAGAAATATCAACTATATGACCTTCATAATGTATGTTTGTATCTATGTAATATATGTAGGTACCTATGTATTTGATTTTTCTTTACACAGATACAGCAATGTCTAAGCTACATGACGGAACACTGGGATATACTTTCTGGTAACAATAAAAGCACAAAATTTAGTGTTCACACCCTTTCATTAAAACTTTACTCCTTTATTCCTACATATTTCAACATTTGGTTTAGAAAGCCCTTTCTTGCATTTTAACATTACTGCTGGAGTCTCATGAATCAAAGACCTGTGTAGCTATGCAGAAAGAATTTCAACTCCTTTTCTTCTAGTTGTACAAATAGATGATACAAGCCAGTGTGAAGGAGACATGATTTGCTCAGAGACATGATTTGCTCTTTCTTGACTTTTAGAGAGCCATCTCCCTCCCCAGTGAATAATACCGTACCTTGGCAGAAGCCTAACTTTTGCTATGAAAGCACCAGAGGATCTCAGAAGATAAAGAAACCATTTTGTGACAGGCATAAAACACTGATTTGGAGACTTGATCTGCCAAGGACTGTGTACTTTAAACACTTTTAACTTTCAAGCTAAATTGATTTCAGATACCTGTTTTAGACATACTCAGGCTTCCTCAGAAGACTAATCTGCGTGATTTATTTAGCAACAGAAAATGGTTTGGGCACATTGCTTATTTTTAAAAACAATGGCAACACTGAAGCATTCTCACCTCTTTTTCTAGACCTTCAATATCTAGGCTTCAAAATTACACAAGTGAGAAAATGCTTAATGAATATCTTGAGGTGTTTACTCTTCTGCTGGTCCTGGATGAGTAGCATGTTATGTTTATCTAATTTTTCCTCTCAGAGTGAAAGATATCGTTCAGTAAACCAAGAACTTAAAAATCTTTTAGCTTTGCCATTTGTTTTTTGTCTGAGCTACATCACTAGGAAAGATGAAAACTGTACTTTTATCACTAAGAGCACTTTACTCTCTGGGATGCACGATGTTCCCTCTTTTCTACTGTGCGGATAAAGCAGGCCTTTTAAATCTGTAGAACATTGTTCTAACTAACTACTTAGCTAACTTTATTCTTAACTAAATTGAACTGTTGGCACAATTAAGATACGTTACTGTTCTGATTTTTCTGAACAATACTAAAGGTTGGATTATTGTAATTACTTATTACAAAGATGTTCTCTGTACTGAAAAAAAGGACATTCTTGTCAGCAAACACAAAGCTTTCACGTATACTGTAATATAGATCAAAGATCTCCTATAATTATTCTCTGACATCATAAATATGTGAGTATTTTAAAATTTTAAAAGTGTTAAGTAATTAATAAGATGTATTACCTTTATTGTACAGTGTGAACATCCTATTCACCAATATATGTTCCCTTGCCAAGTATCTGAAGAAACTAATTTGAATGGAACCTTTTCAATAAGAAAACACATTAAAACATTTTACTATTACCTGATTATTCTATTCTACTTCATCTGCTATTCTGTGTCAGTCTTTTGTCTTCATATTAGTTTGCTTTTTTAACTTTTCTGAAAATTTAATGAAATATAATTTTCTATTCATTTTTCTACCTTACTTACTACTTTGGTTTAATATGTTTGGTGCAAAACCCAAAATCTTTCAAACCACTTTCCACATCTTTGTTTTAAGGCATTAGATAGAATGGTGATTCACATCTACTTCCTTTTCAAGCATTATATCCTCTTATGGGTTCCCAAACACAAGGATTCTGTATGAAAGAAGAAACAATTCATGAACTACCCTTTTGATCCCACTTACTGAAGAATTTAAAATCAACAAGAGAAGAAATGAAAGCTCAGAAAACACAGGTGATGCACAATAGAATTGCTCAACATTCACTGACCAATATCCAGCCTGACCCAAGCAGTGATCAGTCCCTTCCAGTTCACTCCCCCCAGTTTATGTGCTGGACATGACATGCTGTGGTACGGAATACCCCTTTAGTTAGTCTGGGTCAGGTGTCTTGTCTCTGCTCTCTCCTCACTTCTTGTGCCCTTCTTCACTGGCAGGGCATGGGACACTGAAAAGTCCTTGATCAGGGTAAGCGCTACTTAGCAACAACTAAAACATCAGTGTGTTATCAGCATTGTTCTCAGACTAAAGCCAGAACACAGCACTGCACCTGCTACTAGAAAGAAAAATAACTGACACAGCTGAAACCAGGACAACCTGACAGAACAAATTCTTTGTTATTTTATCCATATAGTCCTGAGGACTAGCCCTGACATACCTCTCTTCAATCTAACATTCTAAGGATGTCTTTCTTAACAATAATAACCTTTTTAATTTAAAAACCATTAGCTGTAGACAAATTCATCTTAGTTGAAGTCTTCATTACTCATAAGACAGTGTCAATATGACATATAAAGCAGTACTACAGAATTTATTAATTACTACCCCCTCTGTATGATTGCATTATATAGTGAAATTTCAAGCCATTAATCAAAATTGTATTCAACTGGAACTAAGATTTTGTCCCAGATATTTTGTCTTTCATCAGATATGGGGAAAAATATTCCAAGTCAGAAACAAGAAGAATCTAGCCCAAATTTCTTTTCCTTTTTTATCCCCAAGAAATGAAAAGTTTTAATGTCACTGGTCTTAAAATTGTTAAATATTCATTCAATCAATGAGAGGAGAATTTTCAAACATGAAATAAGGCAAATTATGGTGTAGTTAAGAAAGAGGCTAGTCATATTTATGGTTTGATTTCATAAAAAATGTTCTCACTCATTGGGACAGTTTGTTGATTTTAATTTTCATGGTTCATGGCTTTTCAAGACAATGCTATAAAGTATTTACTAAAAATAATTTCTCCAGGCTGAAAACATCAACTAGTTTTTTCTCAGAAAAACAGTTTAAGGTGTGGCTTAAATTTTCCATTTCCCAAATTAGGTAAAAACCTAGAGTAACTGCAAGTATCAGTCCTGTGCAAATATATGCTACTATCTTTGCTACAGTTGCCACATGACCACCATTCATATTTTTCCCCAATAAACTAGAATGACAAATAGTGGTAGACTCCTAGGATTTTCTAAGATTTTTTTTGTTTCTTTCATATCCCACCGTGACTCATTTCAATAGATTTAGAAAGAAATGCAATGGTCCACGATAGGAACACATTTGAAAAAGGGCACAACTGCTTAAATATTTGCAAAATGTAAGGAATGCATATATTTCAGATACCATCTTGTCATTAAAGCACAAACTGCTATGAACAGTTCTGCTTTAAATATTTTGCTGAAGCTGTATCTTTTGACAAATTGACTGATGCAATATAACCTGAAGAAAAATCCTGGCTCATACTTGCTTATAATATTGGCATCATACTGCTTATCTATCTTTCATCCTTATTTGATTATTTAGTAGAAAGATGTCTTGCATTCAATCACAGATTCTTTTGTCAGTTTTAAATATCCTACACAGTAATTTCTTAAACAAACTATTTTATGTACAGATTGAAATATTGAACCTGAAGACCAGAGGCTATGTTGATGTTTTTAATTCATTGGCTTCAGAGGGAATTTTCTTTTAAATACAAATGGAATGATCTTTCCCACTACAGTGTTACCATTGCTTGAATCAGAGCCAAATAATATCCATGTTAAAGCCTGACTACTTTGTCTATGCTGTCTTATTTGTAGTCTAAATTTTTGTAAAATGACAGTGATTTCTGATGTCTCCTTTTTCATATGCTCAGGCTGAGACATTTCAGTGAATTGTTGCACTCAGTACCACAATTCAGCATTTCCTAAAGATTTGCCACTGAAACATTCTTGCCACTTCGTACTTTGCGCCAATATAAGGAAATACTTTTACACCAACAAAGTTGATGTGAGGGGTAACTGAGAGACAATGTAATAAGTAGAATTATTTGTGCAAAGTTACTAAGCAAATACCTGTTGCTGCTTTTTTTAAATGATAAATTCAATTTTACTGCTGTAAATATCAAAGACCACTTCAGAGATATATTAATGCCCCAGGATTACCTAAGTACTTGGCTTCCCAAATCATGTTTATCTTCCACATTATTGGAAGAATGCTCATTGATTTCTGTCCTTTGTACTACTGCAGTAAAGTATTGGAAAGCTTTATTAGATTCAGCATTCACTGAGCCTTCCTGGACAACTCTTTGTAATTAATTTGTGTTAGGATTAGACTGCAAATGTTAGATTAATGTGTACTGAAAAGTTACTATCTTTTCTTACAGGGCAATCAATGTATACAGATGAAAACAATTCAGCTGATGTCCTTTTCAATATACAGGTAAATACAGGACACATGCTTAATTTACTGCATTTGCCACCAACACACTAAACAACTTTTTAAAGTTCACCATATAATCTTACTTCCATTTAAATGAATATGACCACTTAAAGGTAGATTAGAGCTTCTTGTCAGATGGACACGTTGCGTACTTATTCAGAAATTAGGAATGAGGAAGGCATAATCTAGTTTAGCCCCCAGGCAGGTAGTTACATAACAGTGACTATATACCAGCTTTAAGCATGGAAAAATGCCATATTGTCTCTGACTATGGCCAGAGCCATAGGCAGGGAAGTGTTCAAACTGCACATAACTAAGAAAACTAGTCCTTAATGGAATGTCAAAGCAGATTAGCATTTGTCTGTCATGGTATCTGAGACAACAAAATGATCACATTGGTAAATTACTTGGCAAATGGCCACTGGTATATTACTGACAAATGACTGTATCAGATTCAGCCATTGGTACTGTGCATTTTTAATTCTGATGATTTTTGTTGTCTAAATCTGAAAAGAAAATGCGGCTACAGATTCATTAAAACATTTTGGATTGTTTAGTATTTTCTAATCATACACATAAATATCCACATACTTATATATGCAGAGGTGATGGGCTATAATAAAAGTGTAAGAGGATGTAATTTATTTCTTTCTTGTAGGGTTATTGTACAAAGTCAGTCTTGCAGCTGTTCTGGGATTAAATAATTAATTTAGGAAACATACATAGTAAACAAGTAGCTATGAAGAAAGTGATTTATTTCATAGTAGGCTATGAAAGAAATTATGACTGCGAAGTAATTAATTTCAAAAGTACAGAGGTATTTTGATGTGTAAATATGTTCTCCATTTCTTCTGTTCAAAGCTGTGTAATACTCTCAGTGCAAGAATCTATTCTCAGACACCTTGTTTTGCTATAAATATCAGAAAAAAGCACAGAAAGCATCCAGGAGTGCAGGTTTGCTTAACAAAGCAGAAATACAATCTTTTCTACAGAATTTGGAAATAACTTTTCAAATAAACTATTTATAGTTTGAATGTTTTTTTAGCATATCTGACAAGGAAAGTGGCACGTAAACAGTCAATAATAAATTGGTTCCCTGTGTCTGCAAACCCATCTCAGATCTCGAGATCCCTTGTAATTTTTATTCTATGTACTCACATTAATCCCATGTTGCAATTAATTATAATGTATCCCACACAAATGGAAAAATATTTTACAGCCTGTATGAAGGCAAGAACCTCTTTTTTTACTTCATCTAATGCTCATACATGTCAAAAAAGTGAAACTTGTATGTTCACAGAACCCAAACTAAGAAGTGGGAGGGTTTTGGCTGTTCAGAAGCTTGTACCTTGAAGAGACAAACTCACCAAGCAGTGTCCAGCAAAATTTGCTATTCCTCTAATGTGACTTAAAGAAATCCTTTCTCCTTGAGAGAATCACAACTCAAGGATCAACTATTTAAAACAAGGCAATAGGTGGCCTTATTCCAACATTGAAAAAAATATTTCAAAGCTATGTGAGAAAAATATGAAAAAAATGAAAAGCTATGTGAGAAAGAATATGTGAGAAAAAAAGAGGAAAAATGGCATAAGATCTTTAAAAACCTGTGAAATACTATAGAAATGATAATCCAGGAATAAAATACCTTTATCCTGAATGCTTGCAGCTTTCAGAAGTGTAGGACATAAAGTTTGTGTCTCTATCAGGTAGGAGAGAATATTGCCCAAACACGCAGATAGCTTTCAGAGCCTGTGTTGTCCTGGCACTGCCATGTTGCACTATCTGTGCAAGAACACTTGTCTACTGGCCAAGGCTAAATCAATGCTGTTATGTGGGTAAGATCCTTGTGTAATGATATCCATTTTTTTTCTGCTGGATTAAGATGTTAATGGACTCAACAAACAATATCATATTAATAACTATGCTGATGTTCTACTTGTTTGTTTTTCACGAATTATATGTCTGACCTGTCAGTGTGGTAATTTTTGCAATTAAACTGGTTTTTAATTTTGCAATTAAACTTGTTTGTCCTTCTATCCTAGAAGCAAAATGTCGCAAACATTACTGGGTGAGATGTAAACATTTGCTTAAATAGTTAATCAGTGGGAGTGTACAGAGCTCATAATAATGGAAAATGCTAGGTGCTTACAGCATAATTTTATTAGGAGAAAAATGAAAACTTAAAAAAACCCCAAACCTGTTGTTCTAAGCAAAAATAGCTAATTGTGTTATGTTTGGATTGAGATATAAACTCAATCCGTTGTCAAGAGTTTGAATTTTCACACTTTGGGAAGAAAGAGAGAAATGAAACAAGTTGCCCAGAGCAGTTGTGGCTGCCCCGTTCCTGTGACTGTTCAAGGTCAGGTTTGATGGAGCTTCAAGCAGCCTGGTCTAGTGGAAGGTGTCCCTGCCCATGGCAGGGGAGTTGGAACTGGCTGATACTTTAAGGTCCCTTCCTATCCAAACCATTTTATGATTCTATGAAACTGGAGTTTTGAACTTATACTTTTACCTGAATTCTGTTGATGCAAGTGTGAATTTCCAATTCCGGAAGTGTTGCTACTTCATTTTACAGCAAACGATAGTTCTGTATCCCAACACTCCTAAACTTGGAGACACAGGGTCAGGACTGGCGTATCTAGTTTATTTTTAAGCAGTTTTCACAGATTTAGTATTTGTTAGCTGCTGAAGAAAAATAAACAGGGTTCAGTCCAATCAACTTAACACTGAAATGTTCCCAACCACTTGAAATGAGGGCATTCATTGAATTTAACATTGGATGCACTCCTTGTAAAAACATACATAGTTCAAAGGAGTATTTCTTGCTAATACTCTGTGTTATCCACTGTATAAAATAAAAATAATGAAAAAAACCAGCCAGTATGGTAAAGTGGGAAACTAAGAGTGAGGTTAAGCCCCACTTTTCTCTACGGTCATCGTCATCTCCCTTACAAGTCTAAGCAAATATAAAAATATTTTAAAAATAAAAGAAACAAATCAAAACAAAACGCTCACCCAAAATACTCTCTCTCCTGCTGGTATGTTTGAGAGCTTTCCATAAAAAGCAATACATATCTTAGGATTTTACGAGCTTTCTGTTATTTAGGAACATGACTGAATAAATCAAGTAGTAAGTTTTCTGGCATAGCTTTTGTCAGAGTTCATGCTGATGTTTCTAAGCCCAGTGTTACTGCTAAGAAGCTTCTGGGGCATGCTGTGAGAACACTTCTTTTAATATATTATAGCAATATTTAAAGATGCTGTCATATCATGGTGGCCCTTCAAAAAGCCAAAAAAAGTATAAAAAGCTTTATTTAAATGTGGCTTTTCTTTATGTCTGAGCTGCTTGTTGAGGCCAGGAATGAAGCAAGGCTCCTGATCTAAGAGCAAGAATCACTTCAATTTGCTTAACCCTCTCCTAGACTCCAATCATAGAATAGTTAGGGTTGGAAAGGACCCTCTACTACTACTACTACATCCAACTCGTTGGACTCCATCCAACCTAGCCTTGAACACTGCCAGGGATGAAGGATTCACAACTTCTTTGGGCAACCCATTTCAGTGCCTCACCACCCTTACAGTAAAGATCTTCTTCCTTATATTTAACCTGCACTTCCCCTGTTTAAGTTTTAACCCATTACCCTTTGTAATATTGCTACAGTTCCTGATGAAGAGTCCCTCCCCAGCATCCTTATAGGCCCCATGGTGTCAGTGATTTCATTTTTACTTACATGTCATAACCAGCAGAGATACAGCTAGTCCCATGGCTATAGTGCATGGGCAACCTATTCCATGAGAATAATGACCTCCCCCATCCTGGAAGACTAAACACACTGCTCAGCACCCAAGGGCCAAGTCTAGTGAGATGCCATGGACGAGGTTTGTGCACCCATTGCTTCACCAGCAGTACAAACCCTCAGGCATGGTGGTACCAGCCTGAGCATGATGCCTGGTACAGGTGAGGACAGGAGAGATGGTGAGAACTTGCACTGCCCTTCATGTTGGCTATGTGGGGTAAGACAGGATGCTAACACCCTCCAAGGTAGGCATTGAGGCCACGGGGCAGCTGGGGGCAGGGAAAGTGTGCAGCATTCACAGGGGCTAGAACGGGATCTCTTTCCCCTTCTAATCCCTGCCTCAGCCTTTCACTGATGTTGTGGAAGTTCACCTCTGTTACCTGCAATAGGTAATTCCCACAGCATTAAGGTCCTTAAAAAAGAGTCAGAAAACATGTCAGCTCTGGAAACAGAGGAACAAAACACATTGTCATAGTTTACACATATTTAATTATAGTGAAAAGACAGGCCCCTCTGCCTTTCTAGTTTCTCACCTGGCTCTGTGAGCTCTGTTTCAGGCTTAAAGGAGGCAGGCATAGATACTCTACCAGAAGCCACCCTGCTAGACCACCCTTGGAAAAAGAAATAGCCAACTGGAATAGGGATATTAAAGCAGGCAGAGGTTTCTGAAAGAAGAAACAATGTCACCAGGACCCATTTTTAATAACCATATCACTGTACTGTTTATAGTTATAAGGAATGATGGAAGAGGGCCCAGAATGGAAAATCCAAGCTATTTGCAATTAGTCAGGCAGAGCTTCAAGTGGTTTTGTATCTCACAGTGTAAGTTTATATCGAGCAGAATCTTTCACATAAAACCCATTCTTACCCTGTTTTGTGTTGGAGAGCTCCTTATAAAAAATTAGATTTCAAATATTTCTTACATAAGCGTAGTCAAAACAAAAGTTCATCTGGTGCAGCATCCAATCCCACATAGTTGCCAAAAACAGATGGCTAACGAAAAGTATATGTTATAGTCTTAATATTCACCTGGCACTGAGCTGACTGTGGTGCTGATGTATTTATAATCTGTGAATATGCAGGTTCCTTTTGATCCAGTGTTAGCTTTTAGTTTCCATAACATCCATTGGTAAGAAGGTCCAAAGCCTGACAACTGCAAACTCACACAAGTTGGTGGCTGATAGAGAGCAGAGGGAGGTCAAATTTTCAAAGAAATGGCTCAAAAAAGGCATCAGAAAAGTCAGGTTTCCTAAACACCCACACCAGGCACTGTGCAGCATTTTCCTGCTTTATACAATTTTCTGCCATGTTGCTGGCTTTTTTGCAGTATATTGTCTCTGTTACAGTATCTACAGTATTGGTTATGCAGATATTTTCTGATGCACTGAAACCCGTTTCACAAATCAAAGTGCAACTCTTCTATAGAGCTGGTTTCAGACAGCTCTTGAACAATGGGTCACAACAAAATCCCGGCCTTAAAAGTTCCTAACATAATCCTAACACAGCTAAATATCCCAATTCTAATTTCTTGCTCTGGACAATCCTAGCGATAGCACAGATTTAGGTCTGCACTTTCTATTAACACTAGAGCGTCACCCGATCACTTTCTGCTTGGCTCAAGGACTAGCTCCCAAATAAAGCTTGTGACTTTCTAATGAATTACAGATGTTATTTTATTGCTTTAGGTTTACAGGTTACACTGGTAGTTTAAGAAGTCAGTCCCCAACTGCAGCCAATAAAATATAACTATGGCTTAAAGTTCAACTGAAATTGAATTCAGTCCTAAATTGAGTATTATGATTATAAATCTGCAAATCTCTTCATGCAGTTGTTTAATCAGCTGGATACTAGCATTTTTAATCAGTTAATGAACTGAAAATGCAAACTCTGTAGTAGGTCAATTAAATCAGTTTAAAAAAAAAGGAAAGTAGGTGATTGGACAGAAGAAAAATAAGTACATAATCATATTTAAAACCCTTTTCTTGTTCTGCAGATAATGAGACTCCTTTCAGAGATTCTATAAGTTATTAACATAAGAATGGCCAAGCATGTAAAATTGCAATGCAATATTTTAAAAGGTAAATTTTCAGTCTCTGGAAATTATTCACATATAAAGCTCCTAAGCAATGATAAGAGTGTACATTAGCTGTACTTGAATTTAGGAAGATAGTGTTTCAGAAATTAAGAAAGCTATTTCCATTTCTTCTAAATGTACATTTTGTGCACTTAGAAAAGCTATTGTCAATAAAATGTCAATAAGATATGAAGAAATGACTGAAAATTTCTTGTCTGTGTCTGGAAGGAAGAAAAAGGACTGTGTGATCAGATTTAAATAAACCGTTTATAAACAAGATAAATAGATGTCCATTGGGAAGCACAGTTCCAAAAAATCTCAAGACAGAACAAGAAAACTTCAGTATTTTATTTTAGATACTTGATATTCAGTATTTCTAGAACTCTTTGTAAAGGCAAAAGATGAAGATTCAATAAAAAAATTTTTTTTTCTCTTTTTTAGTGGGAGGTAAGTTATTTTTGCTATCTCAAGTAAGCAGCTCAGATCCAGAGTTTGGCTTGAGAAGTGGGGGAGCAGAGTCTGAGAGGAGAAATCTGAATATCCCCTGATTCCTCCAGTCTCAACAACTTGCTGTTGACAGGAACCCTTTTCCATTGCTCTGCAGCGACACTATTCCAATAGATCACACAGCTGAGAGCTGTCTTGGGCTAAATAAATCCTCATTCAAAGTGCTAAGGGAAACTCTCTAAATATGTCTGGCTTTCTTAAAGTCTTCCTACAGTAAGCTCTGGAGAAAATACTTTTCCTTTGTTGGGCAGCAGGACACTCTGCATCTCTTTAATCCTACATAACTCACCCAGTTCTCATATTTCCCTCTCTCTGGACTCCAGACATGCTGCTTGTCTACCTGGTAAGGTTCTGTATACAGATGGGTATGTAACTCTGGGATGTAATTTAATATGGTATCAACAGTAAATAGCTTGTGAAAACAGGTAATCTTTTGGGAAAACAGATGCAGTTTTCTTGCTTGGTGTCTACTGTCCAGGCTGAAACAATTAGGCTTCTTCTCAGTAACATCAGAATTTTTTTCCTTTTGCAATATTAACCTACTTTGTACTCTGGCTGCTGTTGTACCTGGGAATTACAGCCAAGAAGAGAAGCTGCAAATACCAACCTCTCCTGCTTTGTCTCATGTCACATGAAAATGCTTTAATAGATCTTGAAAGAACCAAGTCAAATATTAAACAAATTTTATTTATAGCTCATTAAATCCATGTTACATTGTATTACCTAAGCAAAGCCTGTGCAAGGACTTAGAATTTTGTATTTGTGCCTTGAAAAGTAAACTGTGTTTACCATTTACCTCAGACATAAAATGGATTTTGGTATGATAAAAGTATTAAACAACATAATCAGTAGAAAACTTCAACAGTACTCCAGGAGCTGCTATTGGAAACAAGTCAGTAAAGTCTCATTAAAGCAGGCCAGATAAAAGTATCCTAAAAAAAACCAAGTAAAATGAGATCAGAACCCCATTGTTTGGGGGTGAAATTTTTGGGTTTGGGGATGTAAGACTTGGTGTGGGAGGCTTAATCTGCTGTTTCTTCATCTGAAATTCTCCAGCTTTGTATTGGTGTGGAGTCCTTACTGTGACCCTGGTGAAAGAACAGGTCACGGGCAGAGCAGGGGTGACTACATTTACTGCAGTGAGACAGCTAAACTTGCAGTAGAAGGATAAAGAAAACTGCCTTTGGCTCATGGTGGCCAGAGCTACTGCATCCAAATGGCAAGTGTAATGCATATTCATCCCAGTTTAGAGCCATAAGCTCACCCAGGATGTTGGGAAGCAGCCCAGAGAGGGTATCTGATGAACTTTTCATTTACGTCAGGGAAATGAAAAGAGTATGGATGGCGGATACTCACTGAGGGAATGTTGGAAGCTAATTGCAAAGAAAGGAGAATATGTCAGAATAAATGTCAATTTTACATGATGTCATCAAGCTTATTGCAGGAAAAATCACCAATACAGATGTAAGGTATAAACATAGCAGCTTTAAGACAAAGAATAGAAAGATAATCACAGATAGGGACTTTCACAACAAAAAGTCAAATACCTAGATATCTAAAGTCAGATTAACTGCCAAAAAAAAAGAGGTTAAAAAAAATGGGAGACATTTCAGAAAGCAGCCGTGAAGGTCTGTGGTGGCTAGATGCCAGGTGCCCACCAAAGCTGCTCTGTCAGCTGGATAAGGGAGGGAGAATATGAGGAAAGACACATGGATTGAGATAAGGTCAGGGAGAGATTACTCGCTAAATACCATCATGGGCAAAACAGACTCACCTTGGGGGAAATGAGTTTAATTTATTACCAATCAAATCAGAGTGGGGTAATGAGAAATAAAAACTAAATTTTAAATACACTTCGTCCCTAACCCCTCTTCTTTCCGGACTGAACTTTACTCCTGGTTTCTCTACCTCCTTCCTCCCAGGGGGACAGGGAATGGGGGTTGTGGTCAATTCATCACACGTGCAGCTCCTTCTTCCTCCTTAGAGGAAGACTACTCACATTCTTTCTTTGCTCCAATGTGGGGTCCATCTTGGAGCCATCTGGCATTGGCTTTATCGGACATGGTGGAAGCTTCTGGCAGCTTCTCGAAAAGCCACCCCTATAGCCTCTCCACTACCTAAACCTTGCCATGTAAACCCAATATGAGGTCACTAGCAAGTTCAAAGAAATGTCTAAAGTGTGAAAGATAAGAGAGAAATATCGTTGTGTAAGTTATCATTCACAGGAGACAAAGAACAGTGTAATTACTTTTAGGATGAAGGTGAGTTTTGTAGGATAGTCTAAGAAAACAGATCTAGAAACTTTGAAAACTGAAAAAACTTAGCCAGTATGGAAGGATGGGTTGAAAATAGAACTGACTGGTAGGAGTAACAAAATACATAAGTAGTGAAAGGAACAGAGGAAATAATGCAAGGATGAAGCTCTAACAGAACTACCACATCACAAAAATTAACATCTGACCTGCTAAGCTATTTAGGAGATATTCACTGAGGCTTATGTGAGTAAAAGCATGGTACATAAAAGAAGTACTATCAAAAAAGCATGACTGTGAACAGCTGCTGTGCAGTAAGGATTTTTATGTGACCTTGTAACTTGAGGAAAATGTAAGCTACAACACTTGTCCTTTCTTGGAACCTTCTTTAATTTATATATATGATAAATTGTACCAAAGGTTATTTCGTGAAACATTTAACTGCTATTTCATTAGTGATGACTTGAGGAATCTTCTAATTTAGTACTCCAGAGCACTAAAGAGACCTTGAAGTACATAAAAATACTAGAGAAGCTGAGTACTATCTTTCAACAGTGAAAAGTTAAAAGCTAAAACAACTGATGGATTTTACTTTCACCTTCAAAGAATCTAAAAGTACTTTCTGAATACATTGCAGAAGCAGCTATAGATTTATGAACTCCTTTCTCTTTTGAAGCTTTTGTGTCATTACAGGTAGATGGAAATGTTTATTTCTCAATCTGGTACTCTCCCCTGTCAGACTTTGTGGTTTTGGCAGACTTTGAACATTTGAGCTGCTTTTTTCTGAGATCCTTTAGAGCTAAGTTACTTTGTGAAAAACGTTTTAAAATGGGTCAGCTATTCCTGAGACCCTCTGGTCTTCTCTTGTTTTAAATGAAATTTGGAAGATAGCTCTAACCAACATCTGCCCTTAGCTGATCCAATTAACTGCTTCCAAATACCGATAGCTGTAAACCCTGGGGCACGGGGGAGGGAAGAAGTAATGACTTATTGCTTAGCATTCACCTTCTCTGGTAAGTTAATTCTCTATACTTTCATGGACATTTTCACTGTCTTTCCAGTGGCATCCCTGAACTGCTGCAGACTGTTCCTCATGAAATACCTTATCTGAGAATGAGTTTGCCTTATTTGTGCCCTGTGGTCTCATTCTGGATTATGGTACTGATGAATTCAAGATAGCGAAAAAGCCTGTGAAAAACACTAGGAAACCAAGAGTAAATGAATGCTGGAAATAATCATTGTCCATTCCTGTGCCTGTATGATATCTATGCAAAGGGCTTCTGAATCCATCTTGCAATGAGACTGTAAAAATACCGGTACTGTGTAACCATTAAAAATTAACAGCAGCTGAAGTAACACCAGCTTCAGGAACAATCACACTGTGGCTGGTCATGGAAAGCCACCTGATTAGTTTGAAAGGTGCATAGGAGTAAGATAGATGTGGTTTGCCGTGTTTATGTGGTCTTAATTACAATTAATAAAGCAGAATACACTGAAACACTGGTGAAAATATCTGCAGTACTTAACCCAAGAGGTTTTCATATGGATTCCAACCGAAGGGGCTGGAAGAATATTATTCACTCTTTGTTCACCAAAAGTGAGTCATTATTCCACCATTCTGTTTCATCGTTGAGGAAGAAAATCCTGGGTGTTGTATTTGAGAAAGACTCTCTTTTCCTCCCACAATTGGGTATTGACAGATAACGGAAGCAAATAATTTGAAAACAGCATTTTGAGGAATGCATTAACTTGTCTAAATGATTACATTACTATGTACAAGCTAATAATTGGAAATCAGGATCATATCAGAATCAAATGTGAGAAAAATAACATAGCCTAAACCAGTAAACTGTATCCATCAGCCATCAGTAGCAATGCTTTGAGGAAGCAAAATGGAGTTGGGAAGCACTCCTTTCCTGCAACTTCCCACCTTATGGCAATAACCTTACTAATAAACTTTCAGAAATGTCCTGAAAACTGCACAATAAACTTTCAGAAATGTCCTGAAAATGGAAGATGAACAGTTGTAGAGGAGAAGTGGTTATATAATAAATAAATCTGGTTCTGACTGAGACATCTCACTGCACTTACGCATTTAAAGAGAATAGGTACATTTTTCCCCCTTTTTTCCCAGAAAACTCCTCTATTAGTCACAGACTCTTCATCACCCTGAGCATCCTTTGTCTGTCTCTCGTTAACAGAACTGCTGAGGACAAGAAACTGTTTTGCAGGGTGAGAGAAACGCTAAAGCAAAAGTAACAAGTATCCTATATCTAATGAATACTGGGTGAAAGGAACAGAAAATAATGATCTTTTGCATAGAACTGCACATCGCTGTGTTTTTAATCATTAGGTTGCAAATTTTTAAGTAGCAGAACCAGCGAATATTCTGAAAAACCACTGAATGCATAACGGGCATGCACAGGCATTCCCCATAAGGGCATTTATTTTTGCATTCAAAGCATGAAGATAACAAAAAATCTGCTTCTGTAAATCTGGCCAAAGATGACTTTAATATGGATTATTCATGCAAAGGGTTTGCATTCTTTTTTCCTACTTTTCAATACAGTGAGTGCCAAAAGGAAAAAGAAGTTGTTCTTTCTAAAATCCTCTATTTTTTTTTTCTGTAGGCAAAGGTTGAAATTTGCATGCATTATTGCCTGAAAATTTTACTCTTAGGTTCCCACTTGTCAAGAACCTGAAGAAGAAACAGAATATCGTTTCATTTGACATATGCTAAACAATATAATAAACTAAATCTTTTTAAAACCAACCTGAAAATGAAATTTCTGTATTGTAATGTTGAACTCCCCAGTCACAAGCTGTTAAGCGTTCATTCTGACATATCATAAATTTGTTTAATATGCTTTTTTTTTTTCCAACAAGTATGTAAGAGTAATGGCCACCCCAAAAATGCTGAAATAAACAGTGCAGAGTTCATAACAATTTCTAGCATATGCAGTTTCAGTGAAAGTGAATGAAATTTATATATTTATTAATTCTAACCAGGTACCATGGAAAGCTTTGCTTTGCATAGCAGTGTGATTAGAAACTGTATCATACCCTTCTGACTGTAGACCAAAGATGGAAATATCAATACTTTCTCAGACAGATAGACCTAATACTAAATATGTTAGCCTGAACTATGTTTCACCCAGAAGGCTATTAGTAATATACGTGATAAGCAATTGAATCATACAGGGTGACAATAACCCACCACCCTACCTAATGGCTTGTCTGCCTGGGAAATGACCCCAGTTGTTCATATGGAACAGTTGTTCCCTGGCCACCTCTCACAGCACACGTGGGCCAGCTGAGGTGGCTTCTCACTGATAGGGAAATTGTCTGAACTTCTCATGGACAAAGAGATTTTCTTTGTCCACTGCCCAAGCCATGTCAGAAACACATGAAGCACAGCCTAAATAACTCCCATTACTGCTTCTAGATGTACTGACTCAAAAAAGAGTTCTTTTTACAAGATATTAGAGGCAATTTTCCAGTTCCTGAAAGGCAGTCAGTGAGGGGTGTTTTTCCAAAAGAAGTTGAAAAAAATATATTAAATGAACTATGCCTGTCGTTTCCATTGCCAAAAATATACTTTACCCTTTATTGCTGAGATGCTGCAAATGGCAGGAAGTTGGATGACCAGTAGGCTGTAATTCATAAAATGTTTTGAGATATTTCAGTATGAAAAGCTCTATAAAAATGCAAGATATTAATAACAAACTTGACAGTTCTAGGCTGCTCATATTTAAGGGCAAATTCCCATTAGAGGCAAAAATGAAATTGAGATCTAGTCTATTTTTCAGGCCAATGTAATTCAAATAACTGATCTTTAAATAAAATTATGCTCTATCTATTGTGGTGGTCAAACCAGACTCAACTTGGGGAATTTAACTTAATTCCTAGCTAATAAATTTAATTATTGATTTGAGTCTTGAGAAACAAAGAAGACAAATATTTAAGTACTTGGAGAAATCATCTTCAGAGACTCCTCCTCAGTTGCGCCGTGTGGGTCCGACTGAGCTGGCTGGAAATGGCTGGAACCGGCTGGAACCAGCTCGGGGCTGCCCAGGCCTCTCTTCACAGAGGCCACCCCTGCAGGTCCCTGCAGCCAATACCTGGGTACCTGCACTCAGTACATCTATTTTGTCTGTTTTTCTGACTTTCATATGCATTTCCAGTGGATTACACACCTCAGGCCCCTGAAAATCCCCTCTGAAGTATTTGTTTTCATTTGCAGTACTCTATATTGTATCAAAACCAAATCTTGAATGGCATAAAAGTTTTACCTTACTATAAGCAAAATATATATATTAGGGTATTTTTTTGGCTGATGGGCAATTTAAATCCCTAAGCTATTCACTTTGATAGAGGTTTGCAAAATTAAAGGATCTTGACCTGTTTTTTGTTCTCTGGTGGTTTTGCAATTCTGGCAGCGCAGTTGTAAAACCCATTTACTCCAGGAAGCCTCCAGCTTTTCTATTTTCCATTACCTAAAGATCTCAAATTTGTTTACTGTGACTTTTCTTTTGATTTGGTTTGTCAGAAAGGTTCCTAATGTAGCCTGTACTAGTCACATGAGATGAATCTATATAAATTATAATCATACAATCATAAAACAGCCCAGGTTGAAAGCAACCTCAAAAAATCATCTGGTCCAAACTTTCCTGTGAAAGGGAGCTGAAGAAAATCATTTATCACCCTGTTCAACTGCATCTGGGAAACCTCCAGCAATGAGAACTCTACCACATCCCTAGGGAGGTTGTTCCAAATGAATGATTATACTCGCCGTTTGAAAATCTCTTTCTAATCTTAAAATGAAGTCTCCCCCAGTGCTTTCTGTACCTGTTGTCCCTTATCTCCTCCATGTGGGTCTTTATGAAAAGAGAGCTTCCATCCTCATTGTAGCTGCCGTGTAAGAACCGGGATACTGTGATGAGATCCCCCTGAGCCTTCTTTTCTCAGATGAAAAGATCTAATTCTGTCAGTCTTTCTCCATGGGCAGGCTCTCCAGCCTAATGAGCATGGTCATGGCCCTCCTTTGGATCGTCTCCATCAGTTCATGTTGCCTTTGAATTGTGGGGACTAGAACTGGACACAGTACTCCAGGTGTGGCCTGACAAGTGCCAAGTAGAGTGGGATGACCTCATCTCTATCTCTGCTAGAAATGCCCCTGTGGAAACAGCCCAGGATCTAAAACAAATACTGTGCTTTCAGTCAGGAACAAGAAGAAGGAAGCAAACTGATGTTTTCCAGAAAGCAAACAGTGGAAAAAATTGGCCTGGTATTTGTATTAAATATTTTTAGATAATGGCAAATAGTATTTGTCAATAACTTTGCAGAACAAAGGGTGTTAACAGAATTGCAGGTTCTGATTGTAATTGCGTGAATACCCTACTGAAGTACAAAATTTTCAAACCTTGTATTTAATATTAACATTTAGAAAAAAATTTTAATGAGAACAACAAAAATCTGTACAAAGGAAATCCTACTCTAAAGGGTGTATAAAAGTAAGCTTCAATGTGTGAAAGTCCTTTAATCCAAATCAATTGCAATAGCTGAAGAGTCATCCAAGTACCATACTTTACTTACTTATTTTTCTCATGGTTTTTGTATTTTCGCATATAAATATGGAAGATCTCATTTCTACATTTTTGTGCTATTTTACAGAATAAGTGTTATTTTGGAAGATTGACATTTACTACCCAAAGAATAGATCTGGAATTGAATTTACATATTTCAAGGAAAGCCTTAACTTTTAAAACTTAAATATATTTCTGGTTTCCACAGTAAATAAATTAATCAGTTTAGCTCAAATTAGAGATTCTTTTTTTTTTTTTTTGAGGGAGGTGCATACCCCTCATGGTAACATCTTGTATTTGGCTTGTAACTGAAATATTTGGATGTACAAACCAAAATATGAATCAGGGGAGTAAAAGAAAAAAAAAAAAAAAAAAGAAGTATGTCAAATCTGCTGCTTTGTTCTGTTGATGGGAAACAAAATGCTTCAGTTTACATTTCTCACATTCTCTTCGAAGACTTGTTTTGTATGTGCTTTCATTTGTTGGATCATCGCCCTTCATCCTTACTGTTCCTTCTCCATCTGGCAATGTCCAGAGTGTTTGAGTCTCCAGTACCTTGTGTCAAAGGTCTAACAGAGACAGATGACATTTCAAAAGCAGGCAATTCATTTGCTGTGCATGGATCCTGAATAGCTTACGTAGAGTATGGGTTTGTTCTAGCAGTACTACACTTAATCTCAGTTGTTCTTCTTGTGATACGGTATTCCAGCTGGGCTGGTTTTCCTCTCCACCTTTAAAATGTTTTAAATTTCCTTTGACAATCATACCATTTGTGCTGCATGCAGAAAGGAGAATTTTCAGAGGGCTTCTGACAGCTCACTGATTTATGGATTATTGAATGGCATTTTCCTTAACAGAAGGCTATTTCTCAGATTTAAATTTTCTGACTCTTCCCTTCAGGATATTTGAGCACTTCAATAATTGCCATAATTTTTTATAATGACAATACTATTTTGTTGCTAGGTGCCCTGTCACTAAAATACCTGAAATGACTGTGTTAATACTTGCCAGAGATCTTTTTTGAGTGTGGATACCAAAGATGATGTTTTATACTTCTGTCTTCAAAGGCTGGGAGATGAAGAACAAGAAAATTCTTACCATAAGAATGGAAACACATAAGCAACATTAAATTCTGTAGGCAGATCTAAGCACCTGATTATAACAGTTTGCACAAAATCTTTAAAAGCTACCTCTCTTTAACTTTCAAAAATCCTCAGTAGTACTTACATTAGTGCAGATACCTATGCGTAACCCCCTTGTCATCTGGTCACAGACATCATTTTCAACACAGTGTCTTTGTGTCCAATTGTAGACATTCCTACACTTTATTTTCAAGATCCTTAGTTAAACTTTAAGGAATCAGTATAAAGAAGATTTTGCTTCAAATTCAAGCTATTTCAAACTCAGGACACAAGAGTGTCAGAGTGGGGTTCTTTTCAAAGGATGCATATTACTCTTTAGCAGGCATCTTATATTATTTTTTATGCCTTGCAAGAGGTGTAAGCCAAACTCTGCTATAAAAGCTAATTCATTAGCTCAGATCATAGAGGATTTTGTTATAGCAGGTTCTGAGCCAAATATTGTGCATATGCTAACGTGGCATCCAAGTTTTTCCTTCCTAACAATATGATTGAACCCATTTTGTCTGGATGTGCCATTTAGCCTGGAATCATGAGCAATGTTCATTCAGCAAGAGAAAATTGTTGAACTCTTTCAGTGACATACAATAGAAAATTGTTTCTTGCAGAATTATCTAAGTGACAGTCATCTATATCAGATTCAAAAGAGTATGACTTATTCTTTTGTCATCGTAGCAGCAAACCCAGGATAATTTTAATTCATAAATGAGGGTTAAATAGAGACAGAGCATGCTTTACGTATAGTATGTCATGTCACTACGAGCTTACTCAGTGAGAAAAAACATTAAGTGGGTTTTTTTTCGAATGGGCTGGTATTTGTAGTGGTGTTACATCCATGGAAAGGGAGGCTGGTCAGATGTCAGCAAGATTTAGCTCTTCTCTCACCTAGGGCATACCAGCCTTACCCCATAAAAATTCTAAGTCTAAAGTATTTTTCTTTACTCTCTAAAGGGCTTTCTGAAGGTGTATTTACCTAGATAAAAGGAATTCGGTATTCATAAGTATATTTTTTAATTCCCTCCTCCCACCCCCATTTTTTTTACTCGTTAACGATTGTTTTCCTCTTTTACTTCATTGTGAAAATCTCTCAGCTTTCAACACTTTGTTAACTGCTTTTCTTTTTTCACATGCATAATGTGGGGAAATCTTATGATCTCCATAAATGGAAAATTTCAGAACTCTTAGTGATGAATTTTTAATCAGAGTGAAATCAAACCATTTAAATCTATGTATACAAATTAATTCTTTCAGTGGCCTTAAGTAGTAAAAAGTAAGCATGAACTTCCAGCTCACAAAATTAATTTGATGAGGATGCATGTTCTACCATTGCAAATTAGAAATTTTTTATATATCTTCTCACATTTTTCTTACAGAATATTTGGAACGTATTGTATTACATTTTGTCATATATACCGTATGACATGGTATGGTATATATGACAGATATACCATGTATACATACTCGGTAAGTGCCCGAATAGTATGGTAATCATTTATATAGCTAGTGGTGTGGTGTATAAATGCAGATAACAGGCTGAAGATTTTTCAGTTTATTTTTTCACATTTCTTCATTTTTTAATTTTTCTGTTAAAGAGAAGCAATTAAAATGTAAACATAATGATTTCTTTCCTTATAGTTTGTCATGGTTTAAACCCAATCAGCCATAAATCAGAATCATGTAGCTCACTCTCTCACTCCCTCCCTCAATCCCCCCCAGCTCCCAGAGGGATGGAGAGGAGAATCGAAAAGAATGCAACTCCCACGGGTTGAGATAAGAACAGTTTAGTAACTAA
>JANHGB010029570.1:0-32764 GCA_026283785.1 Coracopsis vasa
GCCTGGAGAAGAGAAGGCTGCGTGGAGACCTCATAGCAGCCTTCCAGTATCTGAAGGGGGCCTATAAGGATGCTGGGAAGTGATTCTTCATTAGGGACTGTAGTGGTAGGACAACGGGTAACAGTTTCAAACTTAGACAGGGGAAGTTTAGATTGGATATAAGGAGGAAGTTCTTTAAGGGTGATGAAGCTTGGAATGGGTTGCCCAGGGAAGTTGTGAATGCTCCATCCTTGGCGGTGTTCAAGGCCAGCCTGGACAGATCCTTGGGTGACATGATTTAGTGTTAGGTGTCCCTACCCATGGGAGGGGAGTTGGAAATAGATGATCTTAAGGTTCTTTCCAACCCTAACTATTCTATGATTCTATGTTATCCCATGGAGAAACCTCAGCAGCTTTAATTCTCATATATAAAAGAAATTGGGCCACTGGAATATTATGTCAAGTTGTTAACTAGATTCTGACAGTGCTCAGATACTTGCTTTAGCAAACCTAGCTAAAATTTGCATGATTTTAGGTTTGGAAAAACTGTCTAATGAGCCTGTCTCCTTTTGGCCAGCTTTAGATTCTTCTTTTTATATTTTCTAAGCCACTAGGTGGAGAACACTATGCTAATTTGCCTAAATTCTATAGACTTAATATTTATTTATATATATGTGTGTGTATTATATATTGAAATAGATAACATTTTGATATATAGATAGTATTATATAATTTACTTTCTTCAAAGCAAAAAGAATGGAGTTTATCTAAATTCTATGGATCTATATTTGATTAAACAAATATAATGTAAATAGAATATAAGAAATGATATATTGCTTTAACACAACACTGCAATAAACCGAGGGTAGACAATTTATATTCTGTCACTAGCTGGCTGAAGCCTTATCTTGTTAATCGATACACTCACTGAGCTGTGATAGACTGATCATCTGGATAATTAACAGTCAATGGGAGATTTTCATGTGCTTCTTGTACAGCACAGGAATCACCTTGACACAAATCTGGGGAAGTCCTTCTCAGCATATCTCCAGTTCTGGCCATTGATGCTAAAATAATTGTCAACATATAGTAAAAGAACCAATTTCCTTCTATCAGATAGGCTTCAAAAGGAATTTATAAATAGATTTATACTTACTGGTAACTTTGGGGTTTTCTTTTGGGGCATCAAAGGAAAACATTAGAACACTTTTCATCCAACTAGAGAACAAATTTGTACGTAAGACTCAAGAAGCAGGATGTATTAGCATAGTGCTCAGTCTAGGCTAAGCCAAATACAGCCTTCATCTAGTGAAACTCAGATGTATTTTATACACCCAAAGCTCTTAAACTTTTGGAGGGGAAGTCTCATTGCTACCATTCCTTCCTTTCCCTCCTCCATCCCCACATTCCCGTGTGTGTGCTGTACTTTGCCTCTTGTAACAGCATGCTCCAGGGTGAGATGCGCCAGTATGTCATTAGAAATGTCATTTCCATCAACTGAGAAGTGAAAGAATATTAAGAGGCAGAAAAAGGGGGGGTCACCTCTCAGCAGGATGAAATGATGACACTGTTCAACCAGTGGCTCTCTTGCAGTCAGGTATGGCTTCACTATTAAACTTCTTTTCGTGGACTTTGGAGATGGCATGAACACTGAAACCATGAGGAAGGTGAAAGAGACTCAGAATTTGTGAGTGAGAAGCTGCTGACAGATGCATGTCTGAGAAATCCATGTCTGAGAATCATCCAAATGCTTAGACATCACTGTTGATTTAGTTAGTATAAAACATATAGAAAGGCATCTTAGGTACCACACCAAGCTAATGATAAAAACATAGCTTGCTTTGGAACAGTAATCAAAGAAAACAAAGGGCCAAAGGGATAGCAAAGGACATCACAAATAAAATGTAATATTACAAGTCTAGTCCCCATCTCTCAAAAGGTGACAATTATTTGAAGTTTTCTAATGGAAAATGAGAGTTAAAAAAATTATGAAAAAACATAGCTGAGGAAAACAGGATGCAGGATGGATGGCTTGTTTTTACAAGACTTACCCAGAGAGCAATAAATTTTAAAGTAATAAAAAAATTTAAAAACGCCTAACTAAAGCTGTGGAATTAATTGGCACAAATTAGAATTCATGAATTTTTGTGGGATTAGATATTCAAATTTTTTATAACTGTCAAATTTAAATTAGGCAACAGAAATGAGAAAGGGAAAAGTTACAGCTAATAGGAGATAAGAAATTTCTCTATGGAGCTGAGTAACCTATAATTGGCCATTAGATCACTCACCTTCTTTTGAGATGTATGGATAATTTATGGAGACAAGACAAAGCTCTATCTAGATCAAGAATTATGACCAGCTGTTATAATTCTTATAGGTTGGAGTGAGCACTATGAACTGCCCAGAATACAATATAAGTGAGGAAATCCCAGCACTACCCAATAAATAAATAAATCAGACCTTAAGCCTTACAGTTGTTTCCAAAAAACAGCCCCCACACCCTAAGAATTCTCCATACAAGGGAGCTTTTCAGATGAAAATTGGAACATTATGTCTAGCGATAATCATTAGGAAATTGTGTGCTAAAATTTCTTGGCTCTTAAGAGCTTTGCTACATTTTATTAACTCAGTTTTGCAAAGCTGTTATATGATAGAAGTTTCAGCTGCTTCTGATTGATCACAGCCTTTGCTAATAAGCATTATAAATGAGTGTTAGTAAGAGAGAAAATAATGGTAACAATTCAACAATAGCAAGGATCAGCATGTCTGGCAAGTTTATGTGTTTCTTATGAACTAGGACAGCTGGCTTTTATTATTTGAAATTTAAAAAGCCTAATAAAGAGGTTTCTTAGATATCCTCAGACTTTATTGCTAAATGGAATCAGCTTTGCAGATCAAGCTGAAGACTTGAAGAAATGGAATCCAAATGAAGTGTGTGATGTTGGCTCGTGGGATGTAGGCAGTGCTGAAGAGAGAACTCTGAAATGCAAAATTGTTCACAACTCTAAGACAATTTATTTTTTTATTTAGAAGTGACAGAAAATTGTAACACATCATACATGATTTCACTGTCATTAAGCTACTCAAAGATACTTCAAAAATAGGATTTTGAAGGCAAAGACATTTCTTTTTCCTTTCAAATGAAAGATGTTGACAATACTTCCTTCTATACACAATATTAGACCATGGATGCCTATTTGGTGGACACTTTTGATCTATTATACCATGAACAGCTCCACCAGATCAACAGTAGAAAGCTCTTTTCAGCCCTTCCTGATGATGAGATGTCATTTAGATTGCTCTTACTTCATGATCAAAACAAAAAAATGGCAAAGTAGTCAAATACAAAAACCACACAGCTCTGGAGTTCCAGGTGATAGTTCCTGGAGAGGTTTTACCATTAAATATTGTAGATGGGATCTGAGGCAGGTAATGATCGACATTATCCTAAAGGATTGACATTTTATCCTTTCATTGCAGATCAGGATTTCACCCAAAACTTTAACACAACATTGAATATTCACATAAATTCTTGTGGCAGTATGGAAGCAATTGATTACCAACATAAATGAGGGCTAGTCAGAAGGTTAAAAATTAGCAGGACTTGGTCACTGCTTAGTAAACAGCAGATATAACACATATTGCCAATCTCCCCTTTCTGTGGTCCTATAGATTTATTATGGAACTAACCAGAATAGTACTAAAAGTGAAAAAAAGAACACCTCTACAATTTGCTTTCTGCTTAGAGAAACTGCTCTGTAGGTATTAGTATAATGAATGGATTTGCCCTGGGCATTTATCTGTAATATTTCATCTGACCTACATATAAAACTCAATCAGCGCATGATCTGCCCTCCTTACAACTAATTGGGTTGGACCAAGTTCCTACACATTGTCACTGCTGACAGCAAATCAGAGTTCCAGTCCTGTCCTCCCCCTTAGCCTGGCTTGGTTTAGTCATTTAACAGTTACTTAAAGGACAAAAACCTCACAACTTACTCATCTCTTCATTTGCATACATCTCTTTCACAGCAAAAGAACTCCAGTCCATGCCGCTTTCCAAGTCACAGACATCTAGAAGATTTTGTCTCTTGCATTATAAAACCAAAAAATAATCTTGAGTTCTATTTACTTGATACCTCATCAAACAACATCTTCACAACCCATTTCAAAGTCTGTGTTTCTGTCAGCTGAATTTACCAGTGAGCTATGAGAGAACAAGGATGAAACAGCACAAGAGGAAATGTCATAAAGGTCCACAAAGGTGTTGAGGCTGGCAGAGCGCCTCTTTCTCCAGCTGCCTCTATCCTGCAAGTAGCCAGCTGACCTCTCACCTGCAGGACAGCTTTGGAGGCTGCAAAGCTCCTGCCACATGTCAGGATAAGGCACAGCACTGCTCTACCTCACTTCATTTTCCAGCAACTTCTCAAACAACAGCCAAACTGTGAAGGAGATGTGAGAAGCAGAAAGAGCAGCTAAATGCCAAGCTTTGACCAGCCAGACTCTGCCAGCTGACCTAAGGTGCATCCTTAGCACATTAGACTTAACACATAGCACAAATGCCTACAAACATTTCTAGCTCAAGAAAAATCACTGAAAAAAAACCCAAAGTGTAACAGTCAAAAGTTTCTTTATCTCCAGGTGTGATAGCTCCCTGGCAATGACACTGCAATCATATACTGGTTGGGTTAGAACTCACTTTTATTTGGTGGAGCAAATACAGTGCTATCACCGTAGTGACTAATGGCTCTGCATCACACGTATACCCCAACGCAAACCAAAAAGCAAAACATACATTAGACAGCTAGGTATTAGTTATTGCTTGTATACATTCAGTGGAGTACGAAGAATGCTCATGGATTTTAAATGCTTTCTGTTGTTATGATGGCAGCTGCTTCTTTTAGTAGTTATTTGAAATAATTTGTTTCCAGATGCTTCTTCTACATTATATTCAAATAATAGTTATACATAGAGAAACGTGCACCTCAGATTCAAGAAAAGTCTTGCTTTTGAGTTAATAGTGTGGCTCTGTGATTCATTTCCAAACCTGCAAAGGCAGAGGTCTTTTTATTCAAAACAGAGAATGTGTACAAAAAAAGCTTGTCATTATAACAATTGCATTCAATTACCAGATCCATTCCCAGAATAATGGAAATCATATGCCTACTAGAGGAATAATTATATTTTTATCTTCATGTGCAGAGTTCTTTATACATATGTTTATATATATCTAAATACACCTTTATCTGCCCTACAAGATTTAAAAGATATTTATTTCGACATTCTAATAGCAGTAATCTATAGAATCTAAAAAACTGTATCTCCTTGCACATGGTGGATTAAGTATTGCTTTATTAAATTGCACAAACTGAAGTGCTTCTCCAGACCAGTTCACAGATTTTAAAATGAAATTATGTATCTGTCAATAGCTTAGTAGTTTGCTTTCTTTAGTTAGGAAGCAGAAGTTCTGTAAATCGACATTGGAATAGGCCTAGTGCTTGAAATATAAACAAGATAGGACAAAAGGGAATGGCTTTAAACTGAAAGAAGGTAGATTCACATCAGATATTAGGAAGAAGTTCTTCACTGTGTGGGTGGTGAGGCACTGACACAGGTTGCGCAGAGAAGCTGTGGCTGCTCTATCCATGGCAGTGCTCAAAGCCAGGGTGGACAGGGCTTGGAGCAACCTGGTCTAGTGGAAGGTGTCCCTGCCCATGGCAGAGGGCTTGGAATTGGATACACTTTAAGGTCCCTTCCAACCTAAACCATTCTGTGATTCTGTGAAGTGCAACTGTGGACAATTAGCAAAGAGGTATTGCAGCTCCTTGCCAGTTTGAATTTTTTTACATTCATTCCCAGTTATTGATGCAAAGCTTGTAATAACTATTAGTGTACTTCTATGCAAGCTGTCTGTACAAATCCAGGGCCAAATAATAATAGGCTACAAATTACAGCTCTTGCAAACTTAGAGCAGCTCAAGAAGTCACTGAAAATAAGTTTTTGTGAGTTATTTTCAGTCTAATTCTGTATAAAGAGTATTCAGAAATTCTCACACAGAATAACTAGCAGCTTTGAATGCCTCATGAATTTTTATGATCTTGTTAATACTGAAATGTAAAGTTCTTTCTGTATTGCTTTGTTTATATTGGAAGTAGAATGGAGAGTTATATTAATCTATTGATGCATGCATCTTTTTATATACTCTAGCATGATGTTTATAGAAAAAATGTGTGATAACATAGGTTCAGGGTCTTTGGGGTCTGACAGCTAAAGCCTAGGTTTACACATGACTAGATGGCTCAGGTACAGTAAAACAATTTGTATTTAGTAATCCAAAGCAAAATCCACTTTTTCTTACAAAACCTGGAACTGTTTTCCATGTTTGAATTGGCCAAATAGCTCCACAGGTGCTCAGGGTGTACTCACAGGCTGCCTGACCAGGCCCAAATCCTTACTTCTGGCAGATGTTTTTAGGGGAACTTCTAAGGATATCGAGGGAAAATCACATTATTCAGCCTACCTGTTGACTCCATTTCACAATGACATTAACCCCTTGAGAGCATCCTTTTCCTTAGTTTTGGCTTCTTTTAAGCACAATTCTTACATCACCTTCACTCCTCACACAGTTCCAACCCTTTCCTTGTACTGTCTATCAGTTTTCTGCTGTCAGATGAAACCCGTTACACTGAGAAAACCTTTATATGCAAGAGGCTGCTGCAGAAAGGGAGGGTATAAGTTGTGCTCTTGCTGGATGCAACAAGAACTAGTGGGATTCAATTGCAATCTGTTTTTTTTATAACAGTAAAGATAGCATGACGGTAGAGTCATGGCTATGGGAGCTGGGGAAGGTTCTTCTCTGGGTTATGCTAAGTATAAATTGTACAAAGGTGGTTTAGATGCAATTAATCCCTTTCTGACAAGGCACTAGGCACTGCCATGGATCTCTCACAGTCTTGTGCAACACCTTCCTGGGGCTCAGAGATTCAAATTTCTGGAGTAAATCATTGGCCATATGGTAGAAGGCAGGATAAAGCCAACATGTATGCGATACATCAAGTATCACAACAAGGCTATGAACAGACAGAAACCGTATAGTGAGCAGGAATGTAGTGACAATTTCTCTTACTCTTTGAAGTGCCCCTGAATGCCCATAGCCCTGCCTGGAGGAGAGCTGCAAACAGGCAATGATCAAGCCATGGATCAGACACAGATGTTTCTAACTACATGTGGAATAGCCTGTGTTTCAGCTCCTTTAATCTTTCATCCTTTGCTCTTTTTCCACAAATCAAAGCCTTTGGCACAATTTTCATAACTGACAGAATAGAAGAGATAATTGTTGAATTTTTGACTGACTTCACCTACAAAAGCCTCTCTCCTGTTAATCCATATGTTTCTGTCTCCAGCAGGAGCAGGCTGTAGTGCTGATCATTTTTTACTTTCTCAGAACTTATTCTACCATGAAATGGTTTTACAGTGCAGCAGAGGAAAAGGTAGCCATAGCCATACTGATTGTATCACTTCTAGCTAATGCTGCTTCAAATGCAGCTAGCTGCTGTCATCCGTACATTATCCACAGAGACAGGGCTTGACAATGTTCCTCCTGACTGTGATGGAAAAAGAAAAGGAAATCAATGGGAATAGGAAAAACATTTTAATTAGCATCTAAAATTTAAAATGCTGAATATATTGATCTGGAAAGTCCTAATAATTGCAACCGAACCTTACAACATAGAAATAGTACAACAGTCAACTACACTGTGCTTTGAAACCACATGGGGAGGTGAGAATTGCTCCTGAATAATTTTATTCTCTCGGCTCATCTTTAGTGGCAGCAGTGATTTGTGTTGATATTCTGGGGTGGGAGACTCCAGTTTGTGTCATCTGGACAGGACCAGTGAGTGCCATAAATGTGCTCCTCATTAAGGCAGTGTGGGTAAATGAAGGAGTGAACTCTGTCATCAGCCATCAAGAACTTTCAAGGCACCTTACTGTACACTAGGAATTTGGTAAGCACAGGTTTAATCTTCCCAAATAAATCACAATAATATGCACTCAAACAACAAAAAACATGCTGAAAATAAACAGAAAACAGAGTCTTTTCAATATATATTCCAAATCCAAGTATCTATCCACAATAAACATATGCTGCACAGTTGCAGAATATTAGTCCTTTCACTAGCAAAGGTAATCAACTTCAAACAGCTGATAATCCACTTGCAATAGTTACATAGTGCTTTACCTTAAATAACTATCTTTTGGAAGAAAGACACTTTGCAAAGCATGTTTTAAAGATCACCTTTCAACAGCATGCCTACCTCAACTTAGTAACAGTTATAATGTCTGTGTCAGGGGTGAGCTATGACCTCTCAGCACCTCAGGCATCACTGTGGGGCTGGCTAACACCACACAAGAGGTGGAATTGAACTGGTACAAGAGCTGCTACAATGGGAAGTGGTAAAATGTGCCTGCAGAGAGGTTGGGAAAACTCAGGGGCCCACCTGCAAACTCTGCTTGTCCTGTTGCAGAGCAGCAGCACCCTCAAGGAGCTACACTCATCTCTGCTCATCGTCTTCTCAAGGCTTTTTTCTCCTGTCAGAGGGAGCATTTGGAGGCATGGAGGGGATCTAATGACTCTTTTTCTTACATTGTCAGATGAGGCTGAAAGGAGGCATGGAAGCTGACCATCCCTATCACAGCCAAAACACATCTAAGTGCTTCTAAGCAGCAGGATAAAACCAAATGCAGCACAGTTTGCTCTATGGCAGCAGTGGCTTGAGGCAAAAAGGACTATGTGTGGCTCTGCTCTACTCTTAACTGGGTTCGTAACACCTCACCAGGACATACCCTACCCACTTTTTGCCAAGTTGTGAATCCCACCATAATCTGCTCTGAGGCACTAGAAACTGCTGGTAGAGGTAAGTTATTACAATGGTCAATTTTTGATGACATTCAGAGCCAGAACCCACTTCAGTATCAGTGACCCTGGGGATGGAAACAGCTCTCTCTCTCATGCTGTCATCTCTTTTCATTATTACTGCTATAAAAGGCATTTTGTAGTGCAGCTGTGGCTAATCCACACTTCATGGTTCACGCCTCACTCCTGGGCAGTTAAAATTTAGCTCCCATCCTCTGTCAGCACCTGATCACTGGTAAAAACACTGACCTCAGTGCTGCAAACAGAGAGGTTTTGAAATTTGTTTCTTTCAAATTATTCAAAATTATTTTAATATGTTTTATGGTTTGAGCTGGTCTTTAAGGATGCAAACTCAAGTGCCAGCTTTCTGCAACACGGTTCATGTACAGACCAAATCTGCCTCAATCATATTCCTGTCCAGTTGTTCAGTAATTTAATGATCACCCTCCTGTTTTACAGGTTACACAAGTTAATTTTAAATAGAAAAATATGGCAGACAGGAGAAGAAATGAACCTACGAATTACCTAAGTTATTCTTTTCCTATCTTGACATTGCTTATTTTGTCAGAGATAACAGAGTTGCAGGAGTCACTCTTGACTACTTTTTGCTAGGAATATCAGACTACATAGCTGAGAAATGTGTGCAGTTTGAAGGAAGATTAAGAGAAATAAGTAATACCTGGATACCATGGGGGTAAGAGAATGACGGTCTTACACTGCTCTCCACCAAAAGTATTGCCCCAGCTGTAACCAGGGCTGGATGCAAGGCTTTGTTTCCATGGTCACATAATTATATTTTAGATTAACAAAATGAAAAAATAGCATTTTTCTAAAATAAAAATAATTCTCTAAATTCTGGAGAGGCTCTACTGCTCTGTGCCTGTGTAAGTTTGCATATATTGGCCCTGGGTTTATGTCACTATAATGGTGATAAAATCCTGGTCCTTCCCAGAAGAAATGTAAATTTCATGCTAAAATGAGATGTGAAAGATTGAAACTCTCCTGATGATAAAAGATGCTTATAGGAGGAAAAGACTTACAAGGTTGCCAAGGTACTGAGAGACCTCCATAAAGGCTGCCCTCAGGCCTGGGGCTGCCTGCCTGCTACCTGCTACCCAAACTGTATCCTGTGGAGTCCTTGTCTCCCTTGACTACAGGGCAGCCAAGAAGATGAACCCCACAAGGGAAAAGTGAAAGTTTTGTTTCTCAAACTGCCTCTCAATATGATATGTGTAGGAAGTGTGGGTACCTCTACAACTGAAGAGGTAGAGCTCCTTTTTGAGGATTTGTATTGAAATGCATATTGGTGTCAAAGACCAAACCTACACAGACCAACTGATTATTGCTTACTAGATCTCACATGAGCTACAGCCATTCCCATTCTTGAGCAGACCCTATAGGACCTCCTGTAACATCCCAATCCAAGTGTGAGCTTTAACCACGACCTGACAGCTCCAGCCCAGACATAGTGAGATGAGCTGGGAGAGGGGATACACAGTTCCAGCCTCCCCTCTGGTGTTCCAGCAGACCCAAGGCAGGGCCAGGGGATGAATTTGGAGGCACAAAAGCTGTACAGAGCACAGCAAGAGATTTTTGCTGTCACAAATTGTCAGCAGTGCAGATTATCAGAATGCCTTTCATAAATATGTCTGTATTATTTTATATTACATGCAGAAGCAAGATGCTGTATCTTCAGTGCATTGCTACTCTACAGGCAGCTAACCAAAGCTTCATTTTCAAGCATAGCTAATAGTATGAAAGGCTATGATGAAGAAAGCAAGGCCTTTACTCTGTTTTCCCCTTTGCAATTTACTTTAATTAGTACTTGTTTCATGGCTAGAGATGTTGCGTAAATGTTATCACTGCTATTCATAGCATACAATCAATCTACATACATGGTTTCTTCCGATGGTAATGTACAAATAGCATGTCTTATGTTTTGAAAATCACTTTACTTAATTTGCACAATGTTTGCAGATCCTTCCAGTCAGAAAAGATGGTATAAATGGAAATTATTGTTTCCATGTGCTGTTTTCTTCAAATAAATACAGACTTCATCTAGACTCCAGTTCTTTTTCGTCCTGGATCTTTCTGTTGATTCTTCATCATAATCAATCTCTGTTTATTCTGTCAAAAGCAGACACTAAAGTGTAATGGTAATTATTGCCATTGCAAGCACAGATAATCAAACTATTCCGTGCACAGATTTTGTGCTTTTTAGGTAAAAAATCACTCCTTCTACTTATGACATTTATCGAAATGTATTTTTGAAATAATTTGACAATGGAATAATTAATATTGTTTTCACAGCTGGCAAGATCAATTTTCTGTTTATCACTGTGATTTTCAGTGAGCACCAATAAATAAGAATAAAATAAATAAAATATTTGAATATGATGGGTTAGAATACCTGGACATGTCTAGCTAACAGAGTAGGAATTTGTGGGATCAGGCCCTATGGATCTTTGCACAATTCTTTTTCCTTCTCTCTTCTATTGCCACAGAAAATGACTTGTAAGGTTTTTTTAATAATCTCTTCAAAGTTGAAAAAAAAAATAATCTTTAATCTATTTTAAGATTATAAAACCAGAATAAAACACTGTTTCTTACTGCGGAAAACACTTCAAAACTGTCCTATTTGCAAGTGCTGTCAGCCATTGAATGTGTCTTGGGCTCCAGCTGCAGAGGACCAGGTGCACTATTTGTAAATAGTTTATCTGGGAGGACAGGAGTGGCAGAAGCTGTTTGTTTTACTGGTATTCCTGGGAGTAAATCAACCTACTTAATAGTCCTGTCACCTATTTATATCCACACACTACCACACCAAACTCTGGGCCCCTGGTCCTGAATGTGCTCCCATGGTCCTGAAAAGCCAGCATTCAAGTATTTCAGAGCTGGAGCCTTTTTAAAAATTGAGGTATGCATTGGATTAATGTTCACACAGGCTCTGAACCACCTGGAATAAACTGACATCCCTCCATTTCCCAGCTACTTCAGATGTAACAGCCAGGTATCTGGAACTGATTTAATTGTAATATTATGGCTGTCAGAGAAAAACATATTTTTCTATCATTTCCTAAAACATTTTATAGCATGTAACCAGTATGCATTAAGTTCCACAATCTCTTACCTACAAAGGCCTGAATTCAACTCCCAGAGCACACACTATTACTATATAATGTGGCACAAGTCATTTCTGGAATCACTCCCCTGTCCTTTATGATTAAAGTCAACGTTAGTACATTCCCCACATGCTTCAAAACAAGAGCTGTGAAAGATTGTAAATACTGCAATTATGCCCAAGACTACTATAAAATAATAAACTAAAGCAAAATTTATGGTGTGTTGGAAACTACCTTTCAGATCACTCCAGAGAGGATATGAGTCTGTTGTGCCAGCAAAGGAGATAAATGTCTCCCTTACTATATATCTCTCTTTTCACTCCAGCAGAGTAGCAGGTTATAGTTAAACTCTAGAGGACACCATCACCTTGCCCCTCTTTTTAGCCACTAAATCTGCCCTTAAACAAGTCAGTATCTATTAGGCTCTCATCCAAAGCCTGACATTCATGAAGCTCTGCACACAAGTTCTGTTTGACTCTCTAATTTGCACCCTTACTGCAGAGCCAGAATTTGTGCTTTAATTGAAATTCTAATAGGTGATGTTTGTACCAGCTGCCTAGTCTCCAGTGGAAACCTTTTCATCACAGCTAACTGGCAGTTCCTTCATACAGTTTCACAGCATAGCCCATGATAAGACGAAGGAGCAACCAGATCAGCTCCTTCTGCCACTGCTGCTTGTATTCCTGGTCCGTGGTGGGGAAGCCTCTTGCTGCACAGCCCCCATGCACACATCCTGGGGCAAACAGCCATGTGCCGCTTTCAAAGATGCTCCCCCTCCAAATCCCACAAAACCCACAATCTGGGTCAGGTGGCAACAGAGGAAGTGGTACCTGTCTCCATGAGACCAGATCATCTGAGAAATAATAATAACTCCTTATGGCCTCTGGTGGTTAAATCTGAGCCTATAAATCAAAATGGAGCATGCCTGGGCACTCTAACGTTACCGTTGCCTATAGTGCTAAATCACTGTAGAGGTGCCTTGGCTCAGTTTTGTCCCATGCCAACTGGCAACCTCTCAAAAACTTCCCAGGCAGAGTCTGGGAGTTGGGACAAGCCAACAACTGCTCCTGAAGAGCAGCTTCTCATTCTCTGTCATTTCTTACTGCAGAGCACTGTGATGAGTTCATGCATCTTGGTAATAGGTTAAATTCCCCCACTTTTTGGAGGCAGTGCTTTTGTGTGGCATCACTATCTCCCAGTAAAATTTTATGCAAAACTTTCTGGTTACGGTTTTTTCAAACAGGGAGGAGGGAAACAGAGGGAAAATAAAAGTTTCCAGGTTCACACTTCTCAATGTTTTTCCATTTGCTGGCCCTTAAAAGCTTTCCACTGGCTACACAGATTTCTGTATGAGACAAAGCCCACTGACAATAAAATCACTTTTCTTAGACACTTCTATATATATTGCAAAATAACAGCCAATGTCCCAGTGACCAGCCACAGGGCAAAGCCATTTGTCCAAGCACAGTGCTGCACTTTTGTGCGGAGGAGAGCCACCCTTTGGTTCACCGTGGTTTCGTATTGTACTCCTGCTCCCTAAAAGAAAATGGCCACCTTAAATCTTTGTGATCATCAAACGGCAGCAGATGACTCATTTTGAACTAGCAAAAAACTATGACAGAAAGAAAATGCCAAAGATCTTAAGTTCAGCACTCCAAAAATTACTTTCAATTTGATGAGCATGAGTGGAAAGAGCTCTTCACCAGACTCTGAACTACAGCTGTGATAGCTCGGGAGCTGCAAAGCACAGGTGAGGCCAGTGAGATATGTAATGAAGAGCAAAACAGGGAGCACTGACAAAGCATTTGCCTTCACAGAAGAAAAGGAGATAAATCGTTCTGACATCAATCTAAAAAGCCTGATGAGTATTTTGTTCTTAACTGGAATAGTAGAGGGGTGGATGTAATTCTAAAAAAGGGTGTAAAGCCCTAGGAGGAACCTGGAAGACTCTCAGAGGACCTGTACATGGAAACATGAAGCACTAAAGCAACTATAATATTATTAAAGAAGTTCCATAGGGATTTCACAGGTACATAATTCAGGAATGAAGCTGTTGCTGTTCTCCAGAGAATCTCCAATGGGGCACAAATCAAAAGCCCGAAAGCAAAAGGAGATGATTCATCTCTGAGATGGGCACCCATCTTGCCGAGAGCAACATAGAGGAACCAGTTAAACCCCCAAAGAAGGTGACCGGAGAAAATGGATTGCTGAGTAACTTGTCACCAGCTAAAGATACTGTCTTGTGACAATAAAGTTTTCTACAGCTTGTAAGATTCAGTATATGCTCAAGTCCTTAATCAAATTATTACATTCAGATGTTTCTGAATGACAGAATGACACAGACTCATTACGCTTCTCAGAACGTTTTGATTTCAAGACCTTGATAAAAAAAAAACATCTTTTCTAGAAAGGTCATGCAGTTTGCAATGTTGGGGAGGGCCTGCATTACTGGCATGTAGTAACAAAAGCAGCCACACCATTTTTGGCAAAAGCAATCACAGCTTTAGAGCAGAAATGCAGCACAGCAGCATTCAGCCTAGCTGCATACAGCAGGCGTGCATACAGCACAGCAGCATTCAGCTTAGCTGCATACAGCAGACATGCACCTTCTGTACTACAAGAAGCATAAAAGAACAAGACGTGGAAGAATTTAGGGAGTTTTCTGTCATATCTTAAAAGAAGCTAACAGCGTGCAGGCAAAAAGCTGTAACTAAAATTATATCATAAATACAGCTTACTTGCTCTGTGGGCATTTTCACCTTCACTTCCTAATCTATCTTCCAATGGGACCCTTACTAACTTTCCAAATACATCAGCAGCTTTCAAAGAACCATTGTGTCTTTTACAGTGAGTAGCTTCAAAAAAATATCTTCCCCGAAGGTCATTAGTAATGCTCTGCTATTGCAGTAGCTCATCCTTCACACTGATAAGGTGGTGACTTTTTCAACTAGTGTATTGTAATTGTATTTTACATCACAGGAACCCTCTCACAGGGGCTCACTGCAGCTTAAGGGTAGCTGCCCAGGCTAGCAAAGTCAAGCTGAGGGACTTCCTTTCCTGTTGCAGCTGCAAGGGTGAATAAGAGACAATGGCCAGAGAATCTGCAGAGTTAATGTTCATTAAAGTTAATGAAAGTTTTGCATGAATGAGAAAAGGCTCCAGAGTAAATGAATGAATGGCATGATGAGAACTAGGTACACAGATGTATTTTTTCCCAAATACCATCAAACCTCTGTGATATAAGGAGGAGCAGCAAAACATGCACAAGCAGGAATCTAGAGAGCTTTTCTTTTAGCTTCTGCCATGGTCCCAAGCTGGGAATTCAAGCCAAGAGGTATTTTGCAAAACAGAATGGAAAAAGGAGACCTATTAACCTCCCTGAGTCTATGGGGTCCACGTTTCCAGCTGTTTGCCTGTTACAGAGCTGGTAAGGTAAGTTATGGACCTGTGTTTTCCCCAGCCTTGGTAGAGCATTCTGCACTGAGAGGGCGCTAGCATGTTCCTGTCCTAGCCTGAAAGAGAACATGGGAGATTTGACTGAGGAACATAAATGCGGGAGGTTCGTTTCACCCCCCATGTCCTTTCCAAGCAACGTAGGGCTCCAACTCAGCAGCATATTCCACATCTCTCAGTCATGGTTTGCTTCATTCTAAGAACCAAAAATCCTAAACACAACTCAAAAGATTTGCATCATACAAAGATTGTCCTAATGGCCAGCACTGAGTATAAAATATCCAGGCCAGCCAGAAGTGAGCATCCATGTGAGAGAGCCACACCTGAACTGCTGTAGTCTAAAGGCCACTGAAGGACCTCAGAGCACACAGGTGAGGGGACACAGCCTGGCCTCAAGCTGAAGTATAAAAGAAAGTGTCCAGCTTCCATATTGTGCAAGAACACCTCAGAAGGGTTACCCAAAAAGCCCCCAGCACACTGGATAGAGTTGTCCAGAGTCGGTGTCAAACACAAAGCCTTGGAGCAGAGCTTGGGTCTCAACTCAGGAATATAAAATGGGTGGATAAGCTTTTAACCTTTGAGGTCTAGAGACTGAGATCTGCTAGGAAGGTGTCAAAGAGCTCCTCTGAAGCTCGTTCCCTTCTTTATTGCTCACCTGACATGCAGTAGCCTGGTGGCTAAGACACAGCAAGCAGCAGACCCAGATTTATTGCTTTATTTTGTCTGGAATGGAATGTTCAAGCTTCAGCTTCCTAGAACAAATTTAGACAGATCAGCTAAGCTTTTCTACAGCATTGCTTAGGCTTCCACAGACATGCCCCAGGTGTCTTTGTGATCTTTACCTCTTCAAATTAAAGGAAAAATTGTCTTTCTAGCCCTAACTAGGAACTGCTGTGTTGCCAGCTCTGCAGTTCAGATCATGACTCAAACCTGACAATCATGAGACAGAGAAATCATCTCCTAGTCTAGGGGGAGCCAGGAGTTGAAAAAAAAGAAATCAATTTAATCACTAGTCTTTGTAGCTTCCTACTTCACCTCCCTTTCCAACATAGCTGTGATAGCTGTTAACATATTTCCTTGCTAATTGCACTGAGGAAGAACTTACTTTTATTCTCTTCAAAGGAAAATAATACCAATTTTTGATTTCTCACTTGATTCATTTCTCCCTTAGATTCTTACTCCCAGTGTGTAAACATCCTCCCCAGATATCCCCTTTCTTCCTCCATACTCTTGTTGCCTGTAAGTGTCCCCCTCTCAACACCAATCCGATGGCAAATCCTACAGCTGGGCTTCTGCTCCTCTCCCACTCCTTCCTCCTGCTTCTGATGCTACTTTGCTGGTCCTCACTGTCTGTGAGTACATCACTAATTTACATTGAAGATACATTAGAGAAGAAGAATCATGCTGATCCCCCAAGCCACAGAGAGTCCTTTGCTGTCCCAAACAGCAGCTGTGCCTACAGCCACAGGACCAAGTTCAGTGTGATGGCCTTCATGTAAAGTGCCCAAGTTCACGAGTGTTCACAAACCTCAAGTTTAAGGCAACATCCTGCAATCACTTCAATTCTTAGAAGTTTCTGACATGGAACATGGCTTGCTATTTTTTTTATTTTTTTTTTTGGTAAAATCCTGAAAAAGTTGACATGAATGAAAAACTGATGGGTTTTCCAATCTTGGTTTCTGCTTCTCAGTGCTTTATTGAGAACTGGGGTGGGATTTACCAGATATATGTAAGGGCATGTAGGCCACCCTCTTCTTGCACTTCATTGTGAAGCTGAGTGATTGCGTAGGATGCCCAACCCTGCTCACATCATGTCACTCTGCCCTGGTACTGCACTAAAGCTTTAGCTCCTCTACAGTTCTGTAAATAACCCACAGTGATGACTACAGAGTGACCAACAGGCAGGGGAGCAACACTGGTGTCATCAGGGGATTGATAAAAATACAAAGACAAATATTGCCTGAAAATTTGTATGCTCTTATCAGCTTGCGTCATTTTTAGCTGAATTGGATAGAAAATGGTGAGAAGAGGTTTCAGCTTGGACTGAAAGTGGACATCTGAAAAATGGCTTCTAAATAAGAACAAATGTAGCTTAATGGAGTGGTTAGTCAAATTTCTAGAAGAAAAAGAGAAAAGATTTCTTTTTCTAAAGGTAATGATAATTCCACTGGCATAACTCTCTCTGAATGCGTGATCGAAGGTAATACTCAGACAAATGTCCGCATCATTTAGAGACATCATAATCACCCATGAATTTGGGACATATTCAAAAAATTGCATTTCATCAGGTCATCCGTGCAAACAGCAAATTCTTCCAGTCAGTCTACTTTAGTCTACCTTCACCTTTCTGTTTCCACCTACAGAAGGCACCAGGCAGCCATCAGCTCTTCCCCTTCTTTTTTTCTGTTTTCTCTTTTCAAGGCAGGTCTGGCAGGTCACTGAGATGACATTTCACACACCATGATATGAGCAGGAAAGTGGTGGAGGCCATTATTGCCCACAAATAGCTCAGAGGGAACAAGTCCAAGAAGCTCATGATAAAAGAGACCCTGTGCCCTGCCTGCCCTCCCACCCTGCTGCCTGTGCCTGGGGGTTGGGATGGGGAGTCCTGCAAGCCCCACCAATATCACAGAGATCCCTGGGCTTGGGACCATCCCACCCAGCTGCAATTGCACCTCCAATCCAGCCCTAATGGAGATTTTCAGCTCTCTCCCTTGATTTATAACAGACTGTCTGTCAGCAAACATATGCTGTAACTGCCTTCTATCACTGTTGTTTTCCTTGTAACATTTTCTATTTTAAAAGCAATAACTTCATATTTTCCTCTGCTAGGGTAATTTCCCCCTTGTATTTAAAAGCATCCACAGTAAAAGGTTATGCTAGCCAACACAGTGAAATAACAAGGTTCTTGAGCATGGTGTTGCTTTTGTTGACCTTATGCTGATGTGGATGAAGCACTAGGATGATTTTACACTGACAGGTCAGACACAGATCTAGAAGCAGAACTGTCCTCCAGTGGGACAGGGAAAGAGGAAAAGAAAAGCAACAGTGAGAACATTTGTGGGTCAAGATAAAAAATGGTTTAATAATTGAAGAATGGAAGGGAAAAAGACAAAACAAAACAAGTGATGCAAAGACAATCACTCACCACCTCCTTTGTGTAGACTGATGTCCAGCCAGTTCCTGACCAAAAGATGACTAACCTGCCTAACCTTACTCCTGCGTGCTTTATTACTGAGCATGACATTCTATGGCGTGTAATGGCCATTATATGTCATTGCTCTGGTCACAAACCTAAAACACGGGACCTGTTTTTAGCAACCCATAAGGGCTGCTATGAAGAAAATTAACTCCATCCCAGCCAGACCCAATAGAGATGAGCTGATTTTCAGATGAGATGTGCAGCTCAGGCTGTAAATCACTACATTAATAATACAGAATTCAGAGCCTGAAGCTGATCATATTTTTGTTATAGTTATCAAAATTGCCTCTGCATCTTCAAAGACAGAATTAATGTATTTGGATGAGCTGGCCACTGAAAATCTTATGAAAACAATATTAATTTCATGTCAGAATTGTTTATGTAGCAAAATTTGCAGAGTTTTACTGTAGAAGTGGATTTGTTTCCTTTCTACAGAGAACGTAATGATAATTCTTTTACATTGGACCTAGCAGCCTTATCTTTAACTTAGGTTTTTCTGTGGGAGAGGAAAAGAGCTAGGGGAAATAAAATATTGCTGACAGAACTTGCTAACAATTTGGCAATCAGTTGAAGAAATACATATTACTTTAAATGCATCTGAGTGAAATATTTTGACTCGAATCCACACATTTCAATTACTTGTTTGGAGTCTGAGTTGCTCTCTTCTAGGTTGAGAAAGGAGAGAATCAAACTTCGTGAATTTCTGGACTCATCAGATCTTGGCTGTCAGATGCACCTCAAAATCTGTCAATGCATGACAAGTCATTCGTTATAGGTCATCAGCTTTAAAATCAGATTTGTCCTAAGAAGGATATAAAAATGACAAACCCACTCAGTTACAAAACTACTCAGCTACTGCTATTAGTGCAGGATGCTGCAGTTACTCTTCTGCTGTTGTATAGACCTCCAAATTTTAACACTGAAATAAATAGGCTTCCACATTTTAATTCTGGGAAGGAAAACAACAGTTGGCCTTTGCATGCAGCTCCGCTTCTTTGCTCCTGCCATACCCATATGGCTTCTGCCATTACTGCCACTCACACACCTACAAAGGCAGGACTGGGACTCCCATACAACACTGTCTACAACATGTTCTGTCATTTAAAACAAGTGACAGGATTTGCTTCCTCAGCCTAATACTTTTTTTCCTACTAAACCCCTCATATGAAAGTAGCTATAATCCTCCAGACAAGGAAAGAACACTGACTGAAGATTTTTTTAATACCATGTTTTCTGCACAACACTGACTCAAATGGTTAATGATGTATGAGAATATTAAGTAAAACTTGAGTCATTTTTTTTTATTAGGCCTGCTGCTTCTTAGTTGTATAATCTAAATAAATAACTTCAATATTTTCCCTGATCTGCATAAGGTAAGATAGCTACTCTCAAATCTTGTCCATAAGATTGAAAATACATGGAATAAAAGACAATTATCTGCCAAATCATAGAATCATAGAATAGTTAGGGTTGGAAAGGACCTTAATATCATCTTATTCCAACCCCTCTGCCATGGGCAAGGATGCATCACATTAGACCATATCGCCCAAGGCTCTGTCCAGCTTGGCCTTGAACACTGTCAGAGATGGAGTATTTACCACCTTTTTGGGCAATCTGTTCCAGTGTCTCATCACCCTCACAGTAAAGGACTTCTTCCTTATATCTAACTTGAACTTCCTGTTCCATTTTAAACTCATTACCCCTCATCCTATTGCTACAGTCCCTGATGAAAAGTCCCTCTCCAGCATCCTTGTAGGCACCATTCAGATACTGGAAGCCAGCTATGAGGTCTCGTTAAGTTGCACTAGTGAGTCAAATTCTTTATCTGAACCACACTCCCTGCTTTGATTTTTTTTGGCTTTTTCTTCAAGCTGCTTTGTTATCAAATAATAATGATTCCTACCAATCTGTTGCAAAATAAACACATGCTCTTATGAAGACAACACACTAAGATGGTGTAAAAGTGCCATAATTTATCTCTGAATCAGGCCTAAGGTGGTTACAGGGTACTTAACTTAAACTAGGGAGGCTGAACAGTAGTTTTGCACAAGAACTGTAAGGGTCATAAACAAGTCCTCTTGTTTATGTCCTTCACTAAAATGCAACTGAAAAAGTTGGAACCTTTTACCTAAAAAGTATATGTGCTCACAAACAAACTAAACTGAGAATTTTTGTTCTCTTTGCCATGCAACAGGAGAATTAAGGAGGCATTAGATGAAACAGAGAGACAGTAAATCAAAAGCTGATCATAGCAACCAATTTTTCAAGCAGTGTTTGACATCTGTGGATTTGATAGTGAAACTGTAAAGAACTTCTAGGACCAAATTGGATCTTTACTCAATCTCCAGAAATATCTAAAATTAGTCAAAATGGTAGAAGAATCACTGTTCATCAAGGGTGCAAGGACAGCACTATTTTATAGCAGGCAGTAGTATCTGTTATTAGCTTTTATGGCAAAGAGACTTCCAACCACATGCACTTTGCTTCATCAAATACAGAGGCAAAGTATTTCAGACATGAAGAAGAGCTTTTGTTCTCAGAAATGTGTCTGTTTATTGTGTTAGTTAAATATAAGATATTATAGCCTCCTCAGAATTTATAATAGTCAATGACAACAAAAATCACGGACAGAGTATAAAACACCATGCCTCAGACATGTATTTTAAGCAAAATTTAACAAGGAACAGCTACAGAAGGGGAAATGACTTCATTTTGAGCTTCAGGATTCAAAAGCGCTAGACAAACCATGCATACATCTTATCAAGTGTGACTTCCTTTCTTCTGCAATTTTAGTGCCAGATTTTCCTGAAGACCAGCAACATCTCTCCCTGCTCCAGGAAACAATTATTTGCCCATTTTCAAATACCTTCAATACCAAACCAATAAGTAAGACATAAACTTATAGAACAAGTATAATTAACACTTTGCCATACACACATTAGGGCTTATTAAAGTTTGACAAGAGACATGCAAGTCTTTCCAGTGCTCTTCCTCCACTACTTCACCCCGTGGGACTACAATGGTTTATCTTGCACTCAATGGAATTCATCAATCCTATAATTACTAACCACATCTGGATTCTAACCAGAGGCTAAATATAGAGACACTTTGTATAATCCGTTTTCTAGGTCTCTTCTGTTGCTGTATGAAATATTTGCTAAGAGGTGGAGGTGGGAGGAAGCAACTGAGGCTGCAATGAAGACAGAAAGCAATCTAAGTACTGCTTGCTAATCCTAGAGAGTTTCTTGTTGTTTTTTTTATTTAACGTCTTAAATGTAATTTTGTCAGGCTGAAATCCTCATCTTTCCCTCTAATCAAATTAAGGGTTTACCAGTGGAGAGCAAATTGAACCAGTGGTGTGGCACAACATGGGCTACAGAAGCCAAGGGTAGAAAAGTATTTCCAACTTCCTTTTAGCTCTCAGTTTTGGAAAACCCAAGATGAGTGAAAACTATGAGATGGGAATACCAGCAATTATTTTTATCAAGGACTTTTGATCTGGACTGGGCCTTTGAACAGATGGGATCCGTACCCAGGCTAAGGTTTCAAAGCACATTGCTTACATTGGGACCAGACCTTATGAGCTCTGCCAGCTGGGAGAAGAGAACTGAATGGAGAAACAGTGCCAATGTGAGCCTGGGTGTGAGCTGCCTCTAAATCTGCTCTTGCTGGAGGAAGGAAATATACAAGTGTAGCCAGTTCATGAAGACCCAGCCTTGCATGAGATGCTGGGACCATGTAAGTCTTTGTGTAGCTATTCACTTTTTTTTTTGTTTAGGCCTTCTTCTTTCTTGTATTATCTTCTTGTGTATGGATATTCTAACTCATAAAGATGGAGACTGGTCATAATATGTTGTTTATCCTGTAAAGGAGGCAAGAAGACAGCACATGAGAAGACCATTCCCACTGTTCAAAGCCTCAATAGATATGATATCAGTTCAAAGTGCTGGCACCTAAGGTTTGTGCAGATCCTACCTCCTTCCACAGAGTCAGAGACATAACTGAATAGTTGAGAGTAGCAGAACTTCAAAACCTGACACAAGCGAAAAAAAAGACCTCCAAGAACTTAGGAAACTCTGCATCTCCTTTCTCAAAGGAGAACAGATTCTCGAGGGGAAATAGTTCGGCTCCAGTGCTGGACAAAGCTGAAGTCAATACACCATGCTGATGGACCTGGAATTGTTCACTCTCACTTCAGTCATAGATCAGTTGCAAGTAAACTAGAAGCCCAATTCTAGTCTGTCCTGAGATCATCACTGCTTGCCAAGTAGGAAGAATACATAGAACCAAAGTGATATTATCGCATGACCTGAGAGCCATTGACTTGAACACAGATTTAGACATGAGTCTGTTCTGAATTTGGAATTCAGAATTTGAATTTCACAGGGAAAAAGAAAAGAGAGTTTGTGGAGGATAATTTCTGTCATATAGTCTTTCTAGCTTTTGTAGGTGAAAGAAAGAACTTAATGTGAACATTAACAGGCAGCAGATAACTGGTAGGGAAGAGCAGTATCTGAAATCAGAACTTCTGATCTCTCAAGCAGAAGCCTCCTACTGCAACAAATACAGACTGGTAAATTTTGGTAAAACCTGGACTGAACTAAAATGACACATCCTGAATCCTCCAGTAATAAAGAGGTGTGAGACAGTCATCAATTAGGAGGCTGATCATGCAATGTGCTTCTGCACACAGACTGTGGTTCTCGGGTCCTGGAAGGCAGAGGCGGCGCAGAAAAGCAGGGTTCCCAAAATGAAGTAGTCATCTTGGAAAGAAGAAGGAAGCCTGGAAAGAAGAAACTTGAGATCTTAGCTAGAGGAAAGATCTGGAAAGTAGGTTTCCTCCAGCTACTGATTAACAGCTCCGTAAGGAGGCTTTAAGACACTTTTAGGACAATTTATGCTATCTAACAAAATAGAAAATAACTTTCCTCCTTCACCAAACAACTTTCTCTAGGGTTCCAACTAATATATTAGGAAATTAAGGTGAGAAGAGGACAGACAACTAAAAGACAACTTTAGAATGGCAAAGTCATCTCTTTTAAACCGTCTTCACCACTGAACAATCTGTCCTAGTAGATTAAAGTTATAAAGATTGTATTGCTGCCATCACTGAATTCATCACATTTGCTTGTATCACAAGGCACTGAAGCATACCAGCTTTTAAAAAAGCAACTGAAAGTTGGCTGTGCCTCTTTGAGCCACAAAATAAAGTTCTCAGCCCAGAAACATTAAATTAAGGACATGTTTTAGCCTCCTAAAGGAGGCTGCCTGAATGTGCAAAGAGGCACAGAGGTAACACAAGCTATTCTCCAGCCAGCCCAAGCTGGTGGAAATGTCACATAGGATGGTCTTCATTTTACATTTATTGCTCCCAGTGTTGCAAAATCCTGCTCCAGGGTCTTTTAATAGCCCCTGTACATGAATGGATGAAGTAGTGTGTCGGGGTCAGTGATCTGCTTCAGTTCACAGTGAGAGAATATGAAACAGACACTGAACCAAGTGATGTGTACAAGCGAGAAGGGGTGATCCTGCTTAATCTGTGCTTGCAGAGCCATTCATTTTCCACACTTTTATGTTGCATTTCAAAGTCTGTCCATCTGGGATCCAGATTACTCAGTGGGACTGAGTAAATGCATCTGTAATCTGGAAGATATTAAAATTATTACATTTATACTTGTGTGGAATTTAGGACAACAGTCTTGAAAAAAAAATCCCACTTCCACACTCAGCAGATTTTCAAGGCAATATTGTCTCCAAGTGCCTAAAGCTATGCCATCACATACACCACACTGGTCTTCATTTTTGCTGAGACACCTTCCCACCATCTGTGGAGGGCTGGCACCTGAGGACTACGTATTCCTGCATTGCTGGCACTTGCTTGATTTAGCAAGCACACTTGCAGCCTTCCATTTAGTGTGACTCAGAAATACAGCCAGTAAAGACAGTATTTGCAATGTGTATCATACTCTAGTGGTTAGAGATCCTGCTGAAAACAGTGATTAGCTTCTGCCACCTCCGAGGACAGCTGCTGAGCTGCAGTGTGGGTAGGGGCACTCTTTTTTTCTCAAGCCTGGGGCACTACTAGGCCAGTACTGTGGTGTGCACAGATCCAGAGGGTGTACCAGTATGAGAGGCTGAGTTTTACCTGGTGCAGGTCTTTGTGCTAACACAGTGAATACAGTCAAACATTGTTATTTTCACTTTTCATCAACAGTACATAAGCAAAGCATTTAAATTGTGGAGTTTACTCTGCTGATCTCTGCAGGCTGTTACCATCACCAGGGTATCCTGAGAGACACCACTAAAAGGTTAAGAAAAAAAGACAGAAGCATTCTGCAAGGATGTAAATCAGTGTGAGTCTTGTACAGTATAGAATTGAAGATATGACATGATATCTTAATATTTATTAATGAAGTTAAGCTGCCTTTTAAGTTCATTTCCAACCATCCCATCACTGTACAAAAGAATCTCTACTCAGTAGGCAAACTGATAAGAGAAGTTGGTACCTTTGTATTTGAAAAAAAACACCACTGATATTTGTACTTAACAGAAAGCAGAACCCCCACATCTTTCATACTTGCACATTGGCAGATTTGCTCTTGAGTCACCAAAAGTCAGTTCCATAATGTCATGTTACAAGGCACCACAGGAGATCAGCTTTTCACAGTGAATATATGCATAGCAGCAGATTTTGACTATTTTCAATAACTTATTTGCAGAGATTAAAGAAATCATAATACTGACACACTCAGCACCATTCTACCAGAGATTTCAAATGGGACTAGGCACCTTCAGAAAGTTTCCAGAAGACAGACTTGCTGCAGAACTAGGACAAACCTCTCAAATTCTCTACCATCAAGCAGTAAAACCAGCACTATAAAGCACAGTGGGAAGATGATCTCAAAGCTCTTTGCTCTCCATTCCTTGATTAAGTATTCCTTGCAGGATGATGTAAGGTGTCACTGTGGAAGTTATTTTCCAAGCTTTATCACAATGGGACAAATATTACAGCTTTTCATTTGCTGCCTAGCAGGCTCACACTTGAGTTGTAACTGTTTAATGATAAAATGAAGTGGCAATTATTGAAGTTATTTAGAAGTGGGAGGAGGGGATATCACAAAGCAAGAGACTCTGCGGATCCTGGGAGGAGAACACATGGTTGTCCACTCTCAGTCCTCTGTCAGCTTCCCCACAGAAATATCACCCACCTCTGTACAGCCTCTCAGAGCCCACAAGCCCTCAGGGGTGCTCACTGCCCAGACCCCATCCTGACACCTTCCATCTCATTTCACCCACTTGCTCTGAAACATACTGACCTCTGTTACCACCCCTGCCTCAGCCATCTGGAACTGTATCAATTCCTCCTGGTTCCCTGCCTTCTTCAGCTGCCACCAAATTTCTGGCTTCCTGGACCCTGAGCTGATTTCTCTCGTTCCTCCATAAAATCGTCTCCTTACCTCTTACCCAGCTATTTTCTTTCCTGTGCTCAGACATGGCTTTGCTGTTACCAAGATGTTCTGTCTTGCTTACTTTGGTTACTGCTGCTGAGCTGGTCCTCAAATTTGCACTTTTCTATCCCATTTGACTTATGAAACCTTGATCTTTTGCAAATACTATTTTTAAAAGGAGGGCATTGTTTGAATTATCAAAGTAGGGTTTTAATACAGAAAATATTTCTACCTAAAAGATGCTATTTAAAATTCAGACATTGTGTTATCTAAACAGGATGTTTTGAAGGGTCATGCAATACATTTTACCTTCTGAGGAGGCAGAAACTCTTTGCATGCTGTCAAAAAATTTGCACTTTTGTTTCACTGACTATTAAACAAAGCATTGTTTAATATCCATCGCTAAGGGACATCCAAGAGGTACTTCTAAATCATCCCCTTTTCTTACTTATCTCTAAATGCTCAGAGACAAAGATCAATTAGCAAACTATTATGAAAATGGTTTGAATATAAAACAGTTGAGAGGAAGAATTTTGTACACTCCCTCTCACTGCACAATTCAAGTTTGGGTTTTCAAATATTCTCAACTCTAAACATATGGGAGACTGTGTAATTGCATTTGATTGTTATGATGAAAGGATAATAGTAAAATGGTAAGATCTGACTTGCTTCCTTCTGGATGAATTTGCACATTTTGTATTTAGAGTGAGAGAAACATTTAATTATCCTGTAAACATGATGAAATATGGTTTTGTGTACATATATATAAAAGAACATATGCATTCATGTAAGTGTATAGTATCAAACACGCATATTCTTCACAATGAAAACGTCCAGTCTTTATTTATATAAAAAGCTAAAAATTCAATGTCTGTAGAAAAAACCTCTGTTTATCTCTATGCCTAATATTGATTCATTCTCATTTTGTATTATCAAGCAAATTCCCTAAGAGCTTTAAAAAAATTCTATTTGCACTTGTCCAATAAATTGTGCTTCTGTTGAATATTCTTGTGTTGAGGAGGAAAGTGTTGTTTGGGAAATATACAACCAACCAACCAAACAACATTAAAAGATCTGAAAGATTCCCTTTGGGCTGGAGACATAACGTAAGTTAAGTGTAGCTTGAGGTAGTTCCAGATTTGGTGACAATGAGGTACCCAAGCAGCTAACTCCATGCCAGGAGCTTCTGTTCACTGAAGGAGACTAATTATATGACGTTAACAGAGAAAGCAAAAGGTCAAGGCCAAAGGCTAGAGATGTGGATTTTTAATCTCACTAAAAACCTTTCCGATTGGAAAATTGAGGCCAAAGGGTAAAAGAGGGCACACTGAACTTCCGTGTTAATATTTCACTTCTCCAATGTCCTCCAAAGCAACCACGCTCACGCTGCAGTTGAGGCTCATCTCTGCTCTGCAGCCACCAGACTCCTCAGCAGCTCTGGAAAAGCTATAGGAACTTAAGATTTCTTCCACTCAGTATTAGGCCCCTAAACAATGGCATACGTGCAGTTCAGAAACCAAAACCCTGAGCAGCTATCGTAGCCACATCCATTCAAGCACTAGCCAGGAAGCAGATAAACCAAAGAGGCTACACCAACCAGATGTCATTTACAGCTACTTTTTTTCTGAGTATAACCTCACAAAAGAAAAATGTGTTTTCTCTTTTATGTAGTAAATGCAGGTCAAAGCAGTTGTTAAAGAGTTCAGATTTGCTATTACATGCAAATTTTGAGCATCGCCCTTGGGAGCAAGGGATCTACCATGCAGCCAAAGTCTAGGAAGCTGGCCTTTGTGGTTTAGGCCATGGTGCTTGCACATTAAGAATGACTCACTGCTGTGCAGCCCCCTGCACGGGCTGACTCTCACTGGACCAGTTTCATGTGAACTGAACTTATCTGTACATGTTGCTACTGTTTCTTTCCATATTTTTGAGATCTTCCTGCTAACGTGAATCAGCATATTATTAGTAGCAGGGTCAGAGCATTCCAGCTTCTTCTGGTAGCAATGAGAGTGCAGTACAAGATATAAACAAGTATTTGTTATTAACAGTGGGATGTAATTCATGGGAAGAGTTCTTAATATTTTTTTATGATTACTGCAATGTATTTTTCAAACCCCACAAATGTGACTGTGACGGCTGTGATATAAATGATTAAGCCCATAAAAACGTTTATCCTCCTTAAAGAGCTATCTGTCCACTATAAATATAATTGAAGGTTAGCTCCACTCACAACTGAGAATGGATTTAGACAGATAACAAGATAAAATCATCCTGTAAGTTTTCTATTAAACTTAAGTTCCCTGTGGCTGGCTGGCAAGCTCCCTGAAAGAAACCAATCTATCACCTGCTTCAGATGATAATATTATTTCCACTCTTTATACCTTTAATCTCATTATTGTTCACTGCAATCTTACCACTGCTACAATAAACAAAAAGTTGAAGAAAGAGGCATGTCTGTGGTGCCCCATTATTAATGGAAATGTCCTCATCTATAGGTGTATTTGTGCACATCAGTGCTTTTAGACCAAAAGTATACCCTTATCTTTGAAACATCAGCTCAAACTTAGAGATGCGTTGTTCAGTTCATAAAAGCATAGCACACTATACAGTTACCAGGACACTAAAAATGCAACCAGTTGTGACAGATCTGAGATATGATTAAAGTGGAGTTTCTTTATGCGAACTCTGTGAAGCTCCTGGAAAGACTGAAAAGTCTTCCAAAGTTTAAAAACAAACAAGTAAATCTGAATGAAAGAATTATTTCTCCATATCAGCAGCTCAGTATGCCAACTTTAACTTGTCATCACCCACTAGCAGAGAATAACACTAGTAATGTTCATAAGAAGTGACAGTAGTAATATTTATAAGAAGCCAGGGGAAATAATTTCATTGCTCTGTGACCAAAGCCCACATCCATCACGGAAGTCTTCTAATGATTTAAATAGGCACTGAATAATTTTAAAGATCTGATGAATCCAATTAAACAGTAGCAAAGATGGCCTCAGAGGAGAAAAAGAAATCTCTGCATCATTATTAGCATCAACATAGGTGTATATCCTGCCTTCTGTGTGACAGTGATAAAAATGCCCTCTGCGTTAGGAGTGGTGATTTTGGCACACACAAACAGCTGAGGGACTTGTGACCTCTCATGCCTCCATGTCTGATGCATGTTCTGAACACTGCCTCCAGTCTTGTCAGTCTCTTCAAAGCTGAGTTTATACATGATTGACTCCTAAGTGGTGTAAGATTGTGCTTAGTGTTATTTCTACAAGAAGCCTTCCTAATTCTGAAGCTTTTTTTTGTTATGTGCTACAAAAATACAGGAGTTCTCAGGAGGGAGCCTCCCTGCAGATACACACCAGATGTGGCTGGCAAAAGCAAAAAACACAATGAAAACAACGGGATGAAGTACCTAACTTATAAAAAATATTGCAGCAATTTTTCTCCCTGTGGAAAGTGTTTTGTTTGTGCTCATCTCTGAGAACTTCATCTACATTTCTTTAGCTTGGGGAGAAATAACAAACACTGTACAACTCACCATTCCTTGTTAAAGCCAGAGCTTTAACAAGACCCCCTCTAGGGGGCTGAGTAATGAAAGAGTCTTCATGGTATTTGCTGCATTTTACACAAAACACTGTTCTTTCATGTACTCCATGTCCCAGCTTCTTAAAATGAACTGACATACCTTCATATGTTCTGTTCTTTCACTGAAATGAACTCCTCTGTCATTAGTTAACTCAGGCAGAAAACATATGGGCTACTGATACACTGATCCTCCTTTGATGTGGAGTTATCCAGGAGCAACAAAGTAAGCTATAACACAAAGTTTGGCTGGCCAAGAGGTAATTTAACAGTGACACGTATTGCAAGGTAAGATTTCTAAACAGTAACATGAAATAGAAACTGAAAATAATCTGGGACCTTGAAGGTCAGCCATCACTCAGGACTAGACTAGGTAATGATGACTCAAAGCCAAACTGCACCATACATTCAAGTCATTAAAGTACAAAGGACAAAAAGGAAAACAAACCCCAAACCGAGCTCGCAATAAGTGATTGTGCTCAGTTACGAAGTAAAATACATGACAGGAGCAAGGTGACTTTAACAGAAGAAAACATGTTGATGGGAGGCACAAAAGCATTGGCACAGATGAGTTCCAGAGTGACACCACAAGGATACGAGGATTATAAAAATCTGCTTGCACTTCCAGTGAACTCTGCTCTAAGGCTAGGCAGATGCATTAGTCCTTAAGAAAGAAACCATTAAAAAAGTAGGGCAGCAGTTTCATCCAAGACAAACAAGTTAAAACAATCCTTTTGGGGGATGTTTTCATTAAAACGGTTGGCCCCTTTTTATAGTTCTTTTTAAAAGATTTTCTTACTAATTCTGAATACTCTAGGTTTGCCAGTGGTAGGTAATTAAGACATATTAAAAAGCAACAAATTGTCTCTATGTTATGAGTCAAGGAAAGGGTTTTCTTTCAGCTACATAAGGTCAAGCTGTGCTTCCAGCAACAAAAAGTACCTTCTGTCTGTCTTTTAAAGCAGAAATATTCCCTTTCAGATGCTCCTGGACTCCAAGAGATGAAGCCCTGTGACAGGTACACTTTCCAAGGACAGAGTTTCTATGATAACGCCACCACCAAAAATCATTTACCAGCTGGAGTCATAAACTAAAAATTAGTAATACAGTTTTCTTTATTGTCTTAATCATGCTCCCAAATTCTGGGGGCATGCTAACAATTGCCTTCTTTCAGATCTAAGATAATACTGATTGTAATATTCTGTGCAAAGCTGTTACATAAACCCACTGATGGAGCTGTCATCTTCCTGCATCCCACCATTAGCCCACCTACTTATTCCAGACACCCAGGCAGGTAAAGCCTCGATGAAGAGAAAAACACCTGTCAGGGTGATGCACTGGCATCTTCTTGTGCACATCTACCTCTCCACCACACCTGCAGGGAATGGGGTCCAAGGGAACTGTCACACCACCAGCACAGGGATTATTTGGAAGACGAAAGGCTTCCTGCGGAGGTGGGGGGCCACCCTCTTCACTCTTACTAAGACTGAAACTGCTTGGCTGCTCTGTTCTGCTGCTGGAGCAGGATGTAACATGCAGCATCAGACTGTGCAGCCTGTTGGCATGCAGGTGTTCAGAAACAGATCATGTTTTTCCTTTCCCCATGTCCCTGGGCTGCTTCACATTCAATATGGACAAAATTGGATAAAACACTGGCGTTGCCCTGGGAGCTGGAGTCAGCGCCAGGTGCCTGCACCTCCTGCACCTGGTTATGATAGGCTTTTTTACACAGATGCAGAAAGTATAGCATGCTCTGCCAGCCTCAAAATGTGAGTAGTAACTAGAAAATGAAAAAAATATAAATTCTGGTTGGGATAATTCATCATGGCACCACAAGAAACAGTTTCCTTCATTTTTATTTGGGAAAATGATTTTATTCTAGGCAACTTTATCCAACAAGCACAGGCAGAACTATGGTTAACTCCTGGCAATAAATGACTGCTTTAGTAGAGGAACAGTAACATACTTCCTCTCAATGTCAAGCCATTACTAGGTTGAACTTGGTTATGGGTATTAGATTTGTTTTCTAAGCTTCCTTAAGCCACAGTCACAATACACTTTTCTGAGGTCAGCTATAGACGGGTATTACACCAAGATTTTATATCAACAGCAAAGAAAATGCTCAGGTAGACATCGGTCTTCAGCGACAAGCTGTTGAAAAGGTAATCCAAAATGATAATATAACCAGTTAATATCAAAGACTACACACAAAAAAGTGTTGCTTGCAGACAAAACCAGACTGAAGCAGGGGAAACCGCAACAGGATTTCAATCACGTGCTTTCCGAACTTCTCCCATCCCATACCCTAAGGGGAAGTAAGACAATCTTCAAACCAATATTAAGAACTTGACTTCAAGGAGGCTCAATAGTAAGTCTGTAACATTCACAACTCCCAGCACCTTATTTAGTGACTTCCCCTGAACCATGCTGCCTAGTGCAGGTCCTACTTCTACACCCTACGTTATATGGGGACCTTCAGTTCCCAGTTATGCAGGATGCAGGAGGGTCCAGGTCAGGGCCATTAGCAGGGAGTACTACTGAATCTGCATTTACAATCCAATTTAAATCTGCTCAGCTCATGGCACAGGTATTTTTAAAGGGTAAATGAATTCAAAAGTTGTTCATTTTGTGAGCCAAAACTTGAAATAAATACAGGTAATATTTTTACTACCTTTGATCATTTGTCTTGGAACTAAGATGACTTTTGATTTCTGAGCTGAAAGCTTACAAATGTTTCTAAATAAAATATTCCATTTGATGTAAATCTTTCAATAGAAACAGAATTTAAAAATACCCTTTTTCACTTTTTAAAGACTGCTTTAAAATGTTTGCAGAGTCAAAGCACTTAAAGTATATTTAGGTTCTGGTTAAGAAGTAAATAACTAAAAATAATACATCACATGCATTTTTTTTCTTCTCTTGGTTTGAATGATTGCTTTGAGTTCTCTAATATCTACACTGGAAAATTATTATTATATGATTATTAACATCATTTTCAAACATAATTGTTGGGGTTTGATACATCCAACTCCTAAATCTGTCACCAAATTCTTCTCATTAA
>JANHGB010029572.1:0-32926 GCA_026283785.1 Coracopsis vasa
ACAGGGGAAGTTTGGATTGGATATAAGGAAGAAATTCTTTACTGTTAGGGTGGTGAGGCAGTGGAATGGGTTGCCCAGGGAAGTTGTGAATGCTCCATCCTTGGCGGTGTTCAAGGCCAGGTTGGACAGAGCCTTCGGTGTCATGGTTTAGTGTGAGGTGTCCCTGTGCATGGCAAGGGGGTTGGAACTGGATGATCTTAAGGTCCTTTCAAACCCTAACTATTCTATGATTCTATGGATGAAGGTGTCCAATTTTAGAAAGGACGCTAGAGTGCTTAGCTGAAGGAATGCAAGCTAAGTTCCACTATTTGCCCTCTAGACAGTGAGTCTTGCCCCTTTTCATTCACTAGTTCACAGGTTGCCGTCAGACCAATAAAGGCTGAGTTACTAACCACACCTCTCAGCTTCACTGGCATGCATGTACTAACTAAAATGAATCACAGCAGAATTTTTATGTCCAGACTTTAACTCAGAACTAAACAAATTAACCTTCATTTTCCCCCACAAATTAAAAATTTAAAAAATAGCCTAAGAACATGTAATACATCTTGGAGCTTTAATGGGAAAAGCATGAAAATAATCTGATACGTCTAAATGCAGTTTCTGCAGTCCAGGAAAAGGGACTCCATGCACACAGTGTAACATCTTAGCCGGTCTGCCACTTCATTCTTGCAGTTTCAATAATTTTGACATAAACACCATATTTCTTTACTATTAAGGTCTTGGCAAACCTCATACAAAGCTTAGAATTACAAATATAGATGATCTCAATCAGAAATTATTTTTTCACTGCTGTTGCTGAATCTTCTTTAGATTGAAGCTATCATATAGATTACTGACAACTACAGCTGCTGAACAGTTTTTATTCTTTTATATCACAATAATTAATTTCTAGTAAATGGACAATAGCAAAGCTGTCCTTCGCCTCCTATCTATGGCTCCCTGGCTGTGATCCAGCACCTCAGCTTATCTGTGCCAGTCACAGGCAGACACTGACAGTAACAGATGCTAATAAACAATGGAACCAACAAAGCTAAGGGAGGGCAGGAGGAGGAAGTGAGAAAGAAAGGATTGTTTTTTGTTAAGCCACTCATGAGTATGAACACTTAAGGCTAATTCACCACAAGTCAAACATGCCGCTATCCCCTGTGTCACCTCCTAGCTGCCATATCAGGTCCACATGTAAGCTACTTTTTGGTTTTTAACTAAAAATAATGCTACTGAAACAAGACTCTGAGCAGAAGTAGGTTCTCAGCAATTTCAGATTGCATACACCATTGTTTTAAACCACCAGTGATGCTTTGTATTTGTAATGCAATGTTGTTCTAGTTTGTGATAGTCTAAGGTTATAAGCAAGACAATGTTTATAAAGGCAACTTTGATAGATCTGGAAAAAAAAATTACAAGCTCTCAAGAACGAGTCCTTTTTGAATTCTAGCTCTCCCAGCTAAACCAAGAGCATGAGTAATTGCTCTGATTTTAATTTAATTGAATTAGTCCTTTTCAAGGAAAAGGACAGTTGGTACAAAGGGAGCAGAAGAGAATATTAGCAGAAACAGAGGTGATAATATTTCAGGCACTCTGGGACCAGAAATCAGTAATTACTACCTACAGTACAGTGAATTCCTAATGCAGTATATGGTGTAGAGAAAACACCAGCAACCAGCTTTTCTACTGAGTCCATGATTTTTAGTATCCACTGAAGCTGTGAATTTTTGTTCCAAGGCTAGTTTCTGGGGGCACCTTTTATCCCTCACGTAAGGATCAAGAGTGAGAAATCAAACTGTGATTTTTGTGAAATACACTTTCTTACTTTTCACTGAACATGTCTGTGGAGGATTTTTATCTATTATCTGTGTGAACTAATTCTGCTGCTTAATTCTGGCTTCATTTCATTCCTCACATATTCATTTAGCACTCTGGATAGGTATAAAATCACATCCTGGGATATAAGATCCGTACATCCAAGGCTGGGGAGAGAGATGGTCAGAAGTTCTATTGTAGGGTATGATCTTTTTCCAAGACAGAAGATGGGATGCCAGTGTAGATGCAGTCAGTAAAATGTGGGAGGAGAGCGGTTTTGAGCAACAGTAAGTCTGTGCATAGCACATACAAGTACCAGTACAGATTGGGAGCTGACCTACTAGAGAGCAGTTCAGCTGAGAAAGACCTGGGGGTATTGGTAGATGGCAGGCGGTTGGAACTAGATGATCTTAAGGTGCTTTCCAATCCTAACTATTCAATGATTCTATGATAAGTGCCAGGAGGGGTGCATCGGGAAGAGTACAGCCAGCAGTCGAGGGCAGTGATCCTCCACCTCTCCTCAATCCTGGTGAGGCCATATCTGGAGTACTGTGTCCAGTTCTGGGCTCCTCAGTACAAGAAAGACAAGGAGCTGCTGGAGAGCATCGATTGGAGGGCCACAGGGGTGATCAGGGGTTTGGAGCATCTCTTATGAAGAGATCCTCTAATTTATTTTTTTTATTTCAAGTCACTTATAATTGAGATTACTTAGAATTATGCTTCTATATCAGTAATAAACTGATAAACTATTTCTCTCAGCTATTTTATATTCAAACTTCAACACTAAGCAAGTTCAAATATTTTACCTGACACTTCACTATGGATTCAAATTGTAAAAAATACAGCTGAACACACAATCTGAAAATTGGTTATGGTCACTAGTCTGTTCAAAAGGTTTAAATCTTCCTATCTGTATGGACAGTTGAGCACAAAGAAGTTGTGACCAGGCAAATGAAAGTAATAACTTGACTTTCAAGTATTTATGGGGGAAAAAAATATCATCTTTTGTTCATGTTTCAAACAGAGCATTTAAAAAATCACATGAAACCTTATTTTTTGCTGAAACAAGAGGAAGAATATTCAATGTATAATTAGTCTACTGTGTAGTTACTGCCTATGATAAGCCAGTAGAATTCAAAGAATATTACACCAGTTCACTTTACTTTTGCATCTCCAATGCAATGTTTTGCCCACCTGATAATTTCAAAATCACATTTATTTCATGCACACAAGTGTTGAGAAGAAAAACATGCACATGTTAGACACTAATATCCAAGATATTGAGTGGAAATGCCACCTGACTCTGCCTGGAATCACAACAAAAAGACCAACCTTAAGTTTTTGTCACCTGCTTTTAAACTCAAAAAAAGCACTCTCTGATGAATTCTGCTCTGAGAAACTCAATTCAAGTAGCAATGGCCAGAGGAGTTCACACATGAGTAGTATCCTTTACCTTACCAAATTTCTGTCCACTTGACTGCACTCACTGAAGTAGCTGCAACAATGCTGCTCACCATAGACAAGAGAAGTGAATCTGGCAGATAGAACTGGTATCATATGATACTTATATCCTGGGACCCTGTTTCCAGGTCTTTAGTGTTTGCCAAATGTCAGTCACTGAGCTAGAGAGCTCCTGCATAGGACACCCGCCTCTGGCTGAATTTTTTGGTGGGAAGTTTTAATCAAAGCAGCTGTTTTTTTGTTTTTCAAACTCAGACTATGGAAAATGGCAGTCTTCTCAAGAGCTCTGCTTAAGAATCTCTAGCAGCTTTCTTTGGGACATAGACTTGAAATTTGATTTTAGTGAATTGTCTGGCCTGAGGCATAGCTTTTGTTACTGTACAGAAGCAAGGACACTCTTCTCTGTTCTTACAACTCACTTTATTGATGAGCTGGAGAAAGCTGGATTTGAGCACAAAGTGATAAGAAAAGCAAGCAGAATTACAGGAACAGAATACAAGCAAGTGGGTGAAGGTGGCAGAGAAGACCAGACAGCCAAAGTAGGGGCCCTACATGTCCAGAATGAAAGCAAGCAAGCAGGAGAGAGAAAAATTCAAGCATCTGTAACTACTAGAAAACTCCAAATTATAGGACTTAGAGCTGATCCTAAGTTTCTCTATCAGTAAGACAACTATTTTACACATTAATAAACATCTTATGTTTTAAAAACCATTCAACAGAAGGTAGCAACATACTCCCGGTATCATTTACTCCATAAACTATAGAGATGGAAGTCTGTGATGCAAATGTTGGTAGTACTGAAATTTAAACTACGACAATGACTCAATCAGGGTATCAGTAGCACACCAGAAGTCCATACATTCCCTCTGCATGCATGAGTTCCTATTTGAAAGGATGGAATATAGCAAAGAGAGAAATTTTTAAAGCTGGGAAATGAGGAATTAGACTTTGACCTTGCAACCTTCGTTTGGCACAACAGGCTCCTTGCTGTATTGCTGACACAGAGGAATGGAACACCAACCTCCTAGTTCAATTCCTCTCTTCTTGATTTTCCACTTTTCCCACACTAACACTACTGACAGAAATCCTCAGTCACCTTTCCCTAAACTGAAGGCTTACAGCAGGGCACTTTACTAAAGAAATCAGGGATCTTTTTGTACAGTTGCTGTTTTGGGGTTATTTTTTTGTCTTCTTATTGTAGATTCAAGGTTATTAGTTCAAATTTGGGGCATCACTCAAATCCTCAATGCCGTTTCCTATCAGATTTTTTCCATTCCCTACTGTCGTTTGACGTACCTAGATTTTATAGTTGTCTACACTTTTAACTGGTAAAATCTCCATGTCACTGACACATCTGCTGCTGGATATGTGCCATATGCTTCTTCTTAAGCTTTAAAGTTATCATAGAAAATTTCATGAGTCGTTTGCAATATGAAAATGTTGCTTGTAACTGTTTTCCTTGCAGAAACCTAATAATCATCCTAATAGGCCTATTTCTAGCAGTAAATTAAGTCTAGTGAAAACATATACCACTTACATGACTAGAGATATCTTAATTAAGTTTCAGACAATTAAACTTCTTCCAGATTATTAACCCAGTTTAGGGATTTATATGGACAGTGCATCAAAATATGCCAGAAGGTAACAGAAACATTATGAATATTCATTCCTAAATGGTCTACCATAAATGACTACAGAGCCCAAGAGACATCCCACACTGTCAGTCTTCTGCAGAAACCTGTGTTATCAAGCTTGCTGAAAATATCCCTTTTAGACAATACTGAAACTCAGCCTTTTATGGGGCAAAAGTACCGGTTATTATTCATACCGGTTATTATACATATCGGTTTCAAGTTTCTGATATTGAAAAGTTATATATTTTCTTACTCTAAAAGTGTACCTTTTACTAAATTTATTAAATCTAATTCAATTCTAATGTTGTCCCCCACCCCACTGGCACAGTGTAGTTAGTGACTTTCATCTTATATACAGATCTTGTGGCAGATGGTACACTCAGGATTTCCATACTTTGAACTAGCAGGAAATACTTCAATAAACATTTTTTAAAATTAAAATGTTAAAAAAAAACCCAAACTGGCATAATAAATCTTATTATTATGGGAAATTGATGGATGGGACACACTTATATCACCAATAGTATTTCAATATCTTGACAGCAATTTGTTTTAAAGGCATTTCTCAGAAGTAAACTAAAAGTGAGTATTTCCCCAAAATATACATCTTTTGTATAACATAGTGAACACATGAAAATATTTTCAGTTCTATTCTGGATTCACAACACAAGCTAATGAAATTCAGTCCAATAATAGGGTCACTAATGCTAGGCAACCTCCTTTCCCACAGCCTCTGTATCTACTCAAAGCACAGTTCTGTCATTCCTGACTTAGAAATATAAAAATAACAGAGAAAATATGAGAATAAGACTGGCCAATTCAGGTTTCAGTTACCTCTACTGCTACAGTTATTGTTAATATTTCCCCTCCACCTTTTTTTAATTTATTATTTTCTTTATTAGCTACAGAGTTAACACAAGCAAGCACTAAAATCATTGAAGTTCTTATGCAGTACTCCACCTAAACAGCAATATATTTCTAAATCTGATAAACTGAAAACACCATCCTAGTATTAAACTCTTTTCAGAGGTGTGAGAAAGTAAATATTGTTGTTATCAGTGAAAAAAAATGAGACATGAGCTCTCTCCAACATAAAAATATTATTATGAAACACAGCCAGAGCAGAACTCAACCACAAGTATTGCAGTCTTGCTGAAGCAAGGTAAATTAATAATACCAGCAAGCAAACAGAGCTGTTTGGTAACATTAGTTAATAGATAAACTGTTAATGTATGAAAGGTATTTCTTTTCAGAAACCTAGTCTAAGTTCGTACTAGCTAGCTAAAAAGTTAAATGTGCAAGGGTTTCCTTCATTCAGAAACAACACAGTTGATATATGAGATCTTTTTAGCAATGCCCATGTTATTTTATTCTCCCTAACCTCTCTAAATTAAGAAAAAACCCAAGCAAAACAAAAAACCTCAAAAAACTCTCGCACTGAAAAAAAACAACAAAAAAAGAAAAAAAAACAAAAAACAAAAATAAAACACAAAGAACCAACCAACCAAAGAAACCAGAACTAAAAAACCGCTCTCAAAATAAACACCAGGTTATGATAAGCCCCACATGTCAAGTTGCTACCCAAGGTGTATTTCAGTAACTATTGAGTAGCAGCATATTGCCAACTGCAGTTTGGCAACTACAGAGACATGGTTATCCAAGAGTTAATCAGTTATCTTTACGTGTCTATGCTGTTCTTTATCTCTGAGAAGTGCTCCTTCCCATCAGATTGCCAGGAAGTTTGGGAAGATCATTCCTCACTTCCATTAAACCCTCTTCTTCTGATGAGTGGAAGACAGTTCCAGCATTGCTAACATTAGCATTAAATGGTCTTAACCTTATTTGAACCAGATTTTTTTGCTGTTTTAATATTATTTTCGCTGCTAGCTTCCTCTGGGGATCTGTTTGAATAGCAAAATCGATCAGAAGCCCGTATGCCAGGGTTTAACAGCTAAATGGGAGTAAGAAAATCTTCAATTACCTGAAAGTAATTTCAGCCATGGAGGCTGTGAAATGTGCATCTACTCACCAAAAAGCTGTAAAAGCTAATTTAGCAGTCATTATATTTTCTAATTATTAAACTCTATCTGAACATCGAATAATTAGTACCATTAATTGAAAAAAACAACACCAGTAATACAGATGATTACTTAAATATTGGAATTGGTTTGGATAGTACAAGCACCAGACTTGCTGAGAAATTGCAAAGGGACCACTGTAATAAATCAAACAACTGGACATCTTCCAACATTAAATAACTGTTTGCAGTTTGGGCATATTAGAAGGAATACTCTTATTCTAAGTGATCAATTATAAGCCAGTTTCACAAGCAGTCTTTGCAAAGTTACTTTGACATTATTAGAAAAAAGGCAAAGAACGGAGAATAGAATTTGAAATACACTTAGATGAACAATTAACTGATAGTTTTTTCTAAAACACACAAAATACTCCCTTATATGGTTGGTTATTATTTCCATTGCAGTAGTGTTTTGAGATTTAGTCATGGTACAGGTTCCCTCTGTGCTAGACACTGTTCACAGAACAAAAAGATAATCCTTGTCTTGAAGAATTAACAGGCAAACACATGGTTATTTGCTAGACAATGCATTTTAGATCATAATTACCACATTTGTTCCAAGCCTGATCATCTCGCCTCTTTCTTAATGGAATCAAGTTATTGACATCACAATTGCTGGCTAGAGAGTATAAGCTTATTTGAGAACATATGCACAGTTAGTATGAGAGGGCTTCAAAGTTATTGTTGAATTCATTATTTAGAAAGCATATCACTTGTTTGGCTTTGATATACTAAGCAGTAACTGATGAGTCAAGTATTCCTGTCTGAAAATATTTAATCAGACAAAGCTAATTCAGCTTTGCTGTACATGAGCATCTGTGCATTAAGCCATCTGTTTTCATGGGGGAACAGGAGAGGAAAAGAACATGTAAGTTGTCAGTAGAAAGAAGTTAAATAAAACTCAGTTTGATTCAGTAGAACGTCAAAATATGAATTAAGACATAAATGAATTAAAATCATTGACTACTGTCACTTCTGAGACATTATGCCTTAATGTCATGAGACATAAATTGAAAGATCTTTGTTTCCATCATTGTCAAGGGGAGTTTTAAAATAAGTTTCCTAGAAGCCAGAATTTCCTTGTGAGATTTAAATATGACCAGTTTTTGCTTATTCCTTTATTCTCTAAATCCTTTACAATGGAAGACAAATCATGTTTCAAGCAATCTTAGTTTAAAAAGATCACCTATTTCAAAAGCTGATGTCCTCTCCCACGACATTTTTGCTTCACCAAGAAAATTCTCCATTTGTCAATACAGAAAATATTACTCACCACTGCTCAACTTCCTCTGCTTTAGTCTATTCTTCAAAACATACTCTCAAATGGAACTATCTGTACTGGCACCCTCCTGAGTAATCCTTCACCTCTTGTCCTTAAAATTCGCTACCCCTGCACTTAACTGTGGAGAAGAATAAGGTCACAGCAACATAGATTTTATATGATATCAGTTAAATAAAAGAAAAAAAAAGAAAAAGAAAAGCAAAACCCACAACAGTCTACACTGCTAGCCTTGTAAGTCAGATTCTGTAATAAAAAACTGCTCTTTTATTGGCTTTGCAAAAAGAATTAGCATGCAATGGAACGTCATCATCTTTGCCAAGCAAATAGCTGTAGATATGTATTAAACACTCCTAAGTCCCTCCGATCCCATTTACTCTCCACCTGTCTCTCAAACTAAGCATCCCATTCAGGCAGAAGCAAATGTCACCCTGATTAATACCAAAGACAAATCTGTGTATTTCAAACACACAACTTCTTGCTCTGCTGTTCCCAGTGTCTGCACGAAAAGCACAAAGATAGTCAAGAGATGGTTAAACATAAGCCAGACAAACAGAACAGCATTCAGTTTAACAAAGCAGTGGTATTTACATGTTTTCTGCAAGCTGTCCTCTTTTTAGAGGCCCAGCCATATGGACAAAGCAGAGGTTCACTGGTTCTGAATAAAAGTAATGATATGTATTCTTATGAATATATCACTGTATATACATATATATACTGTTGCATGCCAGATGACTTTAAAAGCAGCAAAATATAATGCTCAGTACCCAGTGTGATGTTGTCTTCTTTTGAATCACAAGTGGGTTTTGAATCTGTCACCAATCATAGATATATTCACAAACATATAATGTATTTGCTGCTTGTACAACAAATATTCTACCTGAACAATGCAAGTCAGAATAACAGCAATAAGACTGTCATAACTCACTATTTTACAGATATTTACTGTAGGTTAACACACACCCCTCCAACCCACACCACCTTTTTCAGGTATTTTTATATTGCAAAATACATCTGAACACCTAAATTTTTGGAAGCTGTTACTGAAACATGTTTCATTTCACAGGACTTACAGTCATTCAAAGCCATGAAAAAACAACACTGCATGAAGTAGCAAAAGAGCATAGTTTTCCTCCTGCTAAGGACTTTTCTGTTACCTGGGTTTAGCAGACAGGGGCAACTATGCCATCGACTCCCCATTTCAGGGCTCCATTCCTGCGCCAGCCACACCAGGACAATGCGGCACTAAGCACTGTTCTCCTCTTCACTGACAGCAGTGGTATTTTTCCAGAGTTAAAATTAATGGACTTAATTAATGGAGAGCTCCATTAGCAGCACTCCTCAGCTTAGTTACTGTCTACACACTAAACAATAGATGCTACACTTCCAATAACACACTGTTAAAAAAACATGGTCAAAATAAAGCATATCAAACACCATCCAAAACTGCTTCTATTTAGGACTGATTCCTTGCTTTACTCTAGCTTTACATTAATGTGTCAGGGAACCTGCGGGCACAAGGACCCCCCATGCACAGCCCAGGACCTCATTTCAGTCACTCGGCCACCAGCTCCTGCCCCCCTGGCACCCCAGCAGGGCTGGTCTTCAGCTCCCCACAGCCCTGCCCTGCCCAGACACAGACCTCACCAAGCCAGGCCCAACAACAAGTCAATGTCTCAGCCTGGGCTTGGCCCAACCCTTTCCCTATGGAGCTGTGCCATGCTCAGGGCTGAAACAGCGCCTTTCCTGCCACCCGGGGTGTCACCAATGCTGCTGGCCCCCCACAATGCTCTGACGTACTGCTCCAGATTATCGGGAAGGTGCTTATCTCAGCCCAGACTATGGGAAGGGCAAAAGCTTTATGCTGTTTAGAAAATGTTTTCTACAGTATATTATTTTAAAAAAATATGACCCATATGTCTCATAGTTCTAGCTTTTCTGTGCTTTTATTTCCAGAAGTCATTAGTTTGCTGCTATCCCCAGTGATGACTGCCACAAAGTCTTGAAAATCAAAATAAGTAGATAAGATCCTTGTTCATCAAAGTCTGAAGCCAAAGCAAGACATTCCCTAGCTTTTCACAGAAACCCCTGCATCATCATGTGTGTCGACCATCTGAGAGAGACACTGACTGACATTTTCACCTCAGGATCAGGAGTCAAAGAAAGCAGCACTTAACTTGCATATGCAAGTCCATATTGATCACATCTATGGCAAAATTTACAGATTTAGGATACGATCTCTAGCAGGAACACCTATTCTTGCTTTCCTTTGCTGTGAGACACAGAACATCATCAGAGGAATACTTCTTGCCACTTTTTTGCCCACACTGTAAAACTGTTAGCTAATTTTAGTGTTACTTCGCATTTTCCTTTTACTCCTCAGATCACACTGCTTCCTTATGAGCAAAGAGATGAAGATAAAAGAAAGCAAAAAATCCTTGGTGAGTTATTTTAATGCCTTAACTGCAGAACACCTAATTATTTTTGAACTTGTTTTACCACAATCGGATGGCTCCTACCCAATTTTCACAATTAAAGCGTTCTCACAAAAATTTGAAGTTTTCAGGTTTTGATCTATTTGGAGTATCAGGCTTTCTGTGCTTTTTCTTTTCAAGAGTTATATAACATGAATCACATACTTTTCCTGTTGAGTGATGATAGGTCTTGACCCATATATCTTTTATCAAATAATCCTTTAAATAGCTAGGTTTCTCAGGAGTACAGTCAGAGGTAATGATTTTTATTGATCTTCCTGGTACATCTTTTCCTACCACAGCAATATTTATTAATAGTTAACATGCTATTTTTCCAGATCTTGTAAGAACATCTCCTGTGGCCATTAGTGTGTTTCCTACATTGGCAATGTTGCAGAAATGACCTTTTGAATCCTATAGTCAATTTGTCGTATTTTAAAATCAAAATTTAATCAGAGCTGCAAGATTTAAAATAACCCTGGCAAGAACTTTTTTTCCAGAAGTCATTAATAAGCAACATTATATATCTCATTAATAAGCGACAGAATACCATACCTCTGACAACTGCGAGGTCTGGGATTTATTTGCTTTAAAACCAGACAACTCAACTATTTTTAAAATCCTTTGTTGTGGCAAGTAATGAGGATTATATTGATCCTTTTATTTGTCTTGTAGATGAAGGTGTCTTTGATCATGTAAGTATCATGAATTGCCATGGCAATATTTAAATATTCCCTTTCCTATGCCTGATCCCAAAGTACAAACAGCTGCTATAGGGGAATAAGAGCGATGGTTTAGATGAAGAAGATCATTAAATGTCAGTTCTTAAGAGCACTCTTCTTTAAAAAAGAATACATAAAAGAAAAAATTCTCTGACATGAGATACAGGGAAACTACTTGTGCAAATGAAAGACAATCATCCTGCAAATGATAAACCCCTCAACAAATACATTTTGTATTTTTCCACAGGCAAGACAATGCTTAGTAATATACTGACTTTGTAAAAAATGAAGACTTTGCCACAGTAAGAAATAAAGCTTCAGTATTTCATTAAAGCCAAAATAAGCATCAAAGGTAAGACAGGAATTCAATACCCAGCCTCATGACTTTGCTGACTGTTCTTCTCAATATAGAAAAATATCCCTGTTTGCCTACAGACCATACAGTGAGATCCACCTGACCTACTATGAGATGTTTAAAGGCTAACTGCCTAAATCTAAGCTTGTCACATAGACCCATAGAATCACTGAATCATAGAATAGCTCAAGTTGGAAGGGACACATAAGGATCATCAAGTGCAACTCCCTGCTATTTACAGGACTACCTAAAATTCAGTCATATGACTAAGTGTCATCCAGACACCTCATGAACTTTGACAGGCTTGGTGCCACGACCACTTCCCCAAGGAAGCCTGTTCCAGTGGTTGACCACCTGCTCTGTGACTCCTCAGATAATAAATGGAGCAAACCAGGTACCAACAGAAGGTGAACCACCACATCTTCCATTTCTATCATTTTGCTCAACTCCCACTCTTACATGGCTAATCATAGCTAGCCATCCCTATCAACAGGGCAACAGACGCCTTCAGACGCCTCTAAAAAGACAAAAAACTCAGGAAAAGAAGTAACCCTATTTTTTTCCATTAAAAGTACAGCAGATACCTTCTGGGCAGGCACAGTCAGGAAAGATGACGTTCATTCCTTATGTCAGCCTCCTGATTTGTGAAGGCTACAAGAGGACATATTTTTTCCAAAACTTGCATAGCCTTGGTTCCCTTCAAAAGTCATGTAAAAAGGACTCAGAAGCCAGTTTCTTACACGATGACAGAAAAACTGAAGTGTTATTTGGGACCAAAGGATCCTAAACACAGGAAGGAATAAAATATGTAGAAAAAGCATTTTGCATAATGAACACGGATGTGTCTAAAAAGGTGACAAGTTTTAAGTGAAGCACCTAGTGTCCCTTTCCTACTCTTTCAATGGTGTTTTTTCAGAAGGAAGGCTTCATTATTCATTATACATGAATTTCTAAGCAATAGTAAAAAACTAATAGGATTATGGACATAATCTGAAACTGTTCATTGGAAAGTGCTATAGCAGGCTACACCAGACTAGCCAAAATTGACAAAGAATATCAAAGAGCTTTAGCATTCAAAAATATTCTTAAAACTAGACTCTTCATTTTGATTATCTATCAAGGTAAGAAAGACTCACGTCTCTGGTAAGACAGTGAATATACAAAAGTAACTCAGTGCTTAAAAAAAAATGAAAGGATTTTTGCAGATCAGTCACATGAATATTTATACCCATAACAGACAGCACAGTCATTTTCCAATTACCATGTAGGTAGAACAGCAGCTCATATCAAATTTCTGAATGAAAATGCACATCATGCGATTTCTCTAGTTTCTCTTTCTACATGGCTAATAGAACACCTGGTAGAAAATTGCTCATTGAAGTTAATTAGCCTTCAATTATCACCAGTTACATTTCCAGCTGTTCTGTTTCATCCTAGACATCTTAATTTATTCATCTGGCATATTCAGATCTGTTTCCTCCATATACATATGTTCACAACAAGAAGAAGGAAGAAACCCTGTTTCTGGGGAACTAATCCCTCATCTGTCAGATTCCTGATTGCAACTTCATCAGTAATCGAGTGCTGGTAAGTATGTAATTTACAGTAATTATATTTCTACCTGGAATCAAGGCAGCTCTGTACTTAGTTGTTTAGGGATATATATTTCAATAAAAGTCATAAAAATTAACCTGTATCATTTGGGGAAATAAGGTATACATTCTTGCCACTGCTTTTACAGTGAAGGTCAGATATACTCCAAGGTTGTAAAATTAAGTTCTTCAGTAAATGACTGAGCTCACTAGCCTGTACCACGAACATTTTAATAAAGTAAATACTACTCATGGCCCTTTGCAGCTAAAGAAAAGAAACAATAAAACATTTTTTTATACGCCATGTAATGGTACAACAGATATTTAACAAAAAATCAGAAATGAAAATTAAGTAGTGCTCTCACACCATGAAATATGCCCAAATAACTTTAATTTCCTTAAATATAGCAATTACTCCAACTTGCTTTGCACATAAAATTTGAACTTTCACCTTGTTGATCTTGAACATTGAAAATTCGAATAATATTTTAGAAGGCAATTAATTACATAAGCCACTTGTTTCTGTCCCTTAACTGGATTGCAATTTAATCATTCTTTCAAGTGCAAATTAGAATTAGGGTTTGTGAGACACTACTTATTTGTGGGACACTACTTATTTGCATGATTAAAACTGACTTGCTGTGAGTGCTTGTGCAAACAAAACTCTAAGGCTTTGAAGTCACCCAAAAATGGACATAAGAGCAGAATGATGAGAGGAATCATATGTAAATTATATGAACACTACTGCATTTGTTAGTAGTTGCACCCACTCCCCCAAGGGAAATCTCCACACAGCCTTTCTTCCTTCATTCTCCACGCACAGCATGGGTGCCAGTAGAGCTGGTGTTGGCATCCTCTTAGTTTTTGCGTTCCCCTGTAAATCCTGCCCTCTTTCCTCAGGGTATCATTTCTCTGCAAAGAGCAGGAAAGCTACAACAAGCTTACCTGTCCAAGTATCCAAAAAGCTGCAGAGGAGGACAGGTAGCTGCTCCACAAAGGCAGAGGAAGGGAAAGGAAGTAACAAACCACACACACACACCCCCCTTTCCAAAAGGAGCTGAAAGAAGTCATAAAGGTGAAAAGCTGGGATATAGACCAGAGGATGTGCTAAATTTCTTCCCTTGTTGCCTTCTGTTGTGTGAGAATTGCTCTTTGTCCACTTTAGAGGATTCAGAAAAGAAATGAAAGGCTTATTTGTAACTTTCCTGCCTATGGGAGGAAGGTGGCAAGACAGAATTTTTTCTCCATTTGCCTTCATACCCCATGGGAGTTGTTGTCTTACAGGTGTCTCTGCAGCTAAGAAGAATCGTGTGGAAGGATACTGTTACATTCCCAAAGGAAAGAAGACATCTGTAGATGCCTTAATACAGAACATGCAACTTTGCCTTAATGTAGAAAACGTTTATATTAAGGCAGAGTTGCAAGAAGTAGCCAGGACAAGGAAAGGCAGTGCATATGGTTCAGGTTAGTTGAGGGCAACCTCAATGTTGATCGTAAGTATTAGTGGACATTAAGGTTGCTGGAAGTGAGCAAGAGCAAAATCTTCTAGCCCTACCCAAGGTCTAGGCACATTAAATACAGCTACCCTTATTTCCAGAATAGATAACTAAATAATTCAGTAACACTACCAGTCAATGAATTTTAGACAAGTCTGGCATGAATACTGATTATATAAAGCTAAAAAAATATTCCATGTGGTTTATATTAGTATATTACAATTTTATTCAGCCCCTTTTGGATTACTTCACACTAAACATATCACATTGCACTAACAGTGACACGCTAACATATGTTAACGTGTCAATTTTAGTAAAAGGAGTGTATAGTAATAGGGAATTTAGATTCCTTAGAATTAAGGACTAAAAATCATTACCAGTATTAGATGATACACACGCACAGAAAGCCAAATATTTGTGCCTGTTAGTGGAGGACGGCAATCTGATAATGATATATATTCATTCATTATAATCAAACCAGCGTTAATATATTCTCAAGTAAAAAGACTGCAGACATCTTAACAGAGAGCTCTGCCACTCAGACATGTGAATCCTATTTACACCTAGCTTACACAAATTATAATTCATAACAAAACCTATTATGAATTAGTTAAAATGACTTATATATGATTCTGTGCTCCAAGCTACCAGTGTGAGTGGTCACCTTACATGAACATTACCAAATACAAAAAAAGAAAACTAAATTCTGAAGCTAACAGTAACTGACCTAATTGTCATAGGTCGGATCCTGATCTCACTGGCTAAATATCTCTTCTGACATGTGTGCAGACAGAAATCAATGAAAATGTTAGTGTTTATTTTTAAAAATAATATTGAAGATCAAAAGATGTGCATATCACAATAAAAGTATACCACATTTTTCTTGAAAAAAACATATACACTAAATGTTATATTAAATAATACATTATTTCTAATGTATTAAATTTTATTGCTGTATTTTAAATTAGCATATATTCCATTTGTACCTAATATATTTAGTATAAGGCATGATAAACAATCAAATTCAAAACAACTAAGTACCTAGAAGACAATAAAATTGTTATTACCCTGATAGGCACCACAGTTTAACTTCTTTTGTCAACAGGTAGCTGTCTTAAGTGGAGAAGAATACAGCAGGAGCTGTAATATGACTTGGCTTTAGTTAAGTTTCAGTTGCCGCACTGTGGTCTGGGAACCCACAGTGTTTGACTACAGAACTTGTGTGCCATACTAAGCACATAGCTACAGGAAAGCAATTTAAACCACATATTTGCAATGAGTGCTGAACCGTGAGGGTCTCTAAATCTGCAGTTACATTACAGAGTTCTGTGTATTCCTAAACACACACTTTCAAGAAAAATCTGACATTTCCTTGCTTAAGATTGCAGGTGCCAAAGGTCCTCTGTGATTTGAAGACAAAGAGGGAGGCTCTCCACCACCTAAGAGGTCCCACGAGCTATGCTTGCTAAAGCTCTTTGGTTAAGCAGTGGTCCTGCCACCCTGGTTAGAGCAATTCACTGGGAAATGGTACCAGGTGCTCCCGAGCCTGAGGGGCCTGAAGTCATAGCTGTTCATTCCCAGCTGTAGTTTGCCTTGGACCCTACATTCCTATGGGTCAAAGAAAATCTGTAGATCCAGAGCACCATCAAACTGAGAGCTGTATGGCCAAAATACTGTAGCTCAGCCTCTCCCTGTCTAAAGAGACTGCAGCATGCTCACACTATGACTAACTCACTTTGACACTGTTTCCGAACAGCATTCTTCTGGAGAAACTGGCTGCTCATGGCTTGGATGGGTTCACTGCATAAAAAACTGGCTGGATGGCCAGTCCCAAGGAGGGATGGTGAATGGAGTTAAATACAGATGGTGTCTGCTCAAAAACGGTGTTCCCCAGGGCTCAGTAGTGGGGCCAGTTCTGTTTAATGTCTTTACCAATGATCTGGATGGGGGGTTGGAAAGAAAAATTTCTTCATCAAAAGGGTTGTCAAGCATTGGAACAGGCTGCCCAAGGAAGCGATTGAGTCACCATCCCTGGAGGTATTGAAAAGATACGTGGATGTGGAGCTTAGGGACATGGTTTAGTGGTGGACTTGGCAGTGTTAGGTTAATGGTTGGACTCAATGATCTGAAAGTTCTTTGGCAAACCAAAAGATCCAATGATTCTAACTGGTGTTGAGTAGTACAGGTACTTATAAAAGGATCAAACTAGACAGACTAATCTACATTTCTATATTATTCTATGTTATTTCTGTGTCATGTTTCTGATCAGTAGTTTGCATCAAAATTGTTTTGCAATCCCAGGACAAGTTAGCAAACTGTAATATGGAGATATCTGTGAAGAGGTTTAGTGACACACAGTTTGTGAGTTCTTGTAACACCTATCACTGTGAAATTAGGGAAAAGGTACAGGTATCTCTAGAGCAAGAGTGGAACCAAGAGACCTAGAGCTTCATTTTCCAAAAGATTTTAGGCTTATCACCTAATCTCCCTGTGCTTCTATCACCACCTATAAAACTGAACAACTCCTTTAGTACCTCTCATGAATGTGTTGTGAAGAATGAATTCACCAGAAAAGCCTAGGAGTTAATGAGTAAAGGCTGCTACTGTTTATGCCATTATGGGCTCCTGCCTACAGTACCTGTTACGTGTATTTAGCACCAGTACTGCACTCTCGGTTCTAATATAACACAGAAATGAGACCTAATGAAATTCATAGAAAAGAAATAATGCTCCTCTTCACAGCAGCTGCTCAACCAGAAACTCAGGTAAACTGAACTAACGGACCTTTGTACTTCTACTTTTGAATTTAAAAATGTAAACTGTTACAGATAACTACCTACTTACACCACTGCATTTCTCATTGGCTAACAGCAACATTTATCCTCACCAAAAGTAGGATTAATTCCTGTAGTTAAGTAAGGAAAATAAAGTGGCTAATTTACTTGTGATATTTAATTAACTCTGCATGAGCTATTTATGAGCAAATGGTAAATGCAATTACTGCCAATTTCAAGCTACTCATATTTAGTAGATATGCATATCTACTCATACTTTCATACATTAGAAAATTGGATTTTTACGAAGGCAACAGTCTGTCATCGTTTCTCTGTCTTCTGCAGTATTTGCATATGTAAATTCATCTATCCCTCTATATGCTAAATGTGCAGATTTATCCTGAGCCTTTACATCAACTATTGTGCATATTGTTTAGTACAGATCAAGACACAAAAGCTCCTGTCTCCATCTCATGCAGCCTACAGAAAAATTCAAGGGCACTGGGAGACCCAGTTCTGTCAAAGGACAATTATTTCTTGAGTAGCTTGTTTGATTTTGAATTCTCTTTAATGCCAGGCTTAGGTGATGGGAGATTCATGGAAGTGATTTAGCATAAAATAAGGCTTCTATTAAATGACAATTAGAATGATGCCTCTGTAACGCCAGACCAAATAATCTACCACATATGTTAATAAGACAACATGTCCTTAGAAAATGGCAACAGAAAACCTTGGTTTCATGGAATTCCTGCACTTGTTTTCAAGTTTATTTTTAAAATAACTTCCTCTGGCATCCATCCCACATTAATTAAGGATTTGTTACTCCTGAAAACTGTCACGCTTTACTTCGCAGGAAAACTTTCATTTCCGAACCTTATTGCTCGATTTAACTCCTCCCCAGAAAGCCATTTTAATCAGCAAAAAAGATACTTCTGGTTTTCTTCTGGAACATAACTTGCTGACCACCTTTGACATTACAGTTCTTTTCCCCAAGAATCAATAATCAACCAGTAATTGTTTTACTGTGTGCTTCATGAATGCTGTAAATTCTAATAGATCAGCATGTTGCTTGCTATGATCTGCAAAAAAACTACTATTCTTTGGTTTATTAACATCTACATTACACTTATTTTTAACAAGCAGCAATCGCTCATTTATTAAAAAATTTGCTGTAAATTACAAGCATGGAATAGATACTGCTGCCAAAGTCACCTTAGATACTTGCAAAAGTGTAAGCTAAACAGGTAAGTGGCTGGAGGGCTCTGTAACTTTGAAATCCAGAGGTTGTCTCCAGCCAGTGGCAGCTAAGAAAGTTGTTTTCTGGTCATTCATTCTGCTAGTGGTCTAAGAAAGTGCAAAAAAACCCACCCTAACCCAAGTCCTTCCTTGGTTATCTTAACTCCAATTCACATCCCTGAGTGTGAGCCTGTATGCCTAAGATATAACTGCGAAGATCCTTCTCCAATCATTCATGACGAGAAAGGAAGCTCACCTGAGCCCAGAGGCTCTCTTCAGCCTGAGTTGTACCAGTTTCTGTACCTTTCATTGCAGCATGAGGGATGTTACGCTGACATCTCAGCACTATCACTACATTCAAAGTGCTAGTGAGGCAGCGTGTGGTGGCAGAAACCAGGATGAATTCCCTACTTCAGTGCTTACAGCTGGATCTAATGCTGTGTGCCTGTGACTTTTTTCCTTTCTGCAAACTGCAAACTGAGGCAACATTATTACATGGCTTGGCTTTAGTTTAGTAATTTAAAATCTTTTGAAATCAGTGGGGAAATGCCTGCTTATTTCTGTAGCAGTAGAATTAAGCCCTATAGTTCACCTAATAGAAAACATAAAAACAAGAAGACATGGTATATAATTAAATATGTTTCTCTAGGAGAAAACAATCATGACATTTCAGTGTGTGCAGCTGTGCCACCCTGCTCCTGCATGAAAAGGTTGAAATCAGTCCAGCCAGTGCTCAGTGAGATGCTTCCTTCTTCGAAATCAATCAGATAATTTTCAAGTAACCAGCCACAGAATGTGCTGAAGTGAATTATTTGAACTAAAGCCATGCTATTATTAAGGAATTGGAATAGGTACAATATAACAGGAACAGTACAGACCTATATATAATGAAGCCTGAATTTCTTTGCTGATCTGCTGGATCATCTGAGGCTGGATCATCTCATTTCAATTCTCCGTATCTGTTTTATCTTCTACACTTTACCTGCTGAGATCTGTAGGCTCTTAGGAACAGGGGCCGGCTATGAACTGTCTCCCATGCTGTGCCTTTGAGCACAAGAAGACACTAGCACAGTTCAGTTTTCCCTGAGGCCTTTAAAAGCCATGGCATAAATATGTAACAATTATGTGGTCCAAATTAGGAATATCAAAAAGCAGTTTATTAGTAACTTTTATTATTAAATAGCAGGCTCTAGTAACTTTTTAAAAAATAGGTGGATACTTCTAATCAAGTTCAAATAAGGGGATTTTAGCATGTTTTCAGCAATGGGAAAAGATTGATTAAGCTGGGAGCTGGTCTTGCTTAGTCGAGTGTTGAACTTAATGTCTTGATTTGACATATCTTTATCTGGCATAAGAATAAATAATAATGACAAGTTTTGTTTTTAACCACTAAAATTCACACTAACTGTGCAGAGTGAACCTCCATCGGTTCTGCTGTGTTTTGTGAAGGAAAGGGATAAACCAGAGTAACCTCAGCCAAGGAACTAGAAATAACAATAATTACCTCTGAAAAAGTTGTCCTCAAGAAAAAAAAAGAAAGATTAAAAGACTGGAAGAAAGAAATCAGGGCTGGTATTGACCATAGCGTTTGAACAGGGAGAGATCTGGGTTTATATTCAGTCCTTAATATATCGTTCAAAATCAAAGCAAGGTGGGATACGCTGAAGAGTTTTGACGAGTGTGTGTATCCACAAGACAGTCTCTTATTTTAAGGGTTGTGTTGACCTCTTGAGAGGTGACCTTCACCCCTAACAGAGAGGTGGCCCACATCCTTTGCTTTTATAGCAGATGGTTTGGGGGCCAAGTTATCACTTGAGTTTTATGTTACACCGAACTCCTTAAAATCCTGATTTATGCTTTGCTCCTTGTATACTGGATCTTATCACCTCAGAAACCCTTCTGATTTCAAAGTTGTTTTGCATAAGATTGAGAAGATGAAGCCAAATTAGTTCCACTTTGTCAAGCTTGAGTTATTCCAAGGCAGTTTAACAAAGGCTCTTTAAGCAGAAGAAATATCCCAGTTTCACAGAGGACAATGTTTGCCTGGGTCCCTTGGTGTTAGAGACCAGACTGTTAACTATTAACATCTACCGTGGGACATTCAGCCTGCACCAGAGTAACACCCAGACAGAAAAAGCCCTTCCCCTCCTCCATGAGCCCTTCAGCATTTCCTAATGAGTGTCCTGGAAAGGAGTTGGGCCGTTTTAAACCCAAGGTCAAGGGAAACTTTGTTAACTGAGAGAATCATGCAGCTGCTTTGGGGCTTTTCCTCAGTGGGATTAAGCTGGGCAGAGGGAGAAGGCAGCCCTTGCTGGCCTGGTGCCTCCGCAGGCCTCGGGGCCTCCCTCCTGCAGCCACCCCAGCAACCTGCTGGCAGGCCCAGCGATGGGGTAGGGTTTCTGTTACCAGCCATGCGGAAGGGTTTCCATGGCCACCTGCTCCATGGCCACGCTCCTGGCAGGGAGGCTTTGTGAGGCAGGACGGGCAGGGGCAGGAGCTCCATGCCCCTGCCTGCAGCCCCATCTCTGCATGATGGGCTCCCTCTCCACCTGTGCCCGTAACCTCTGCCATACCATACACAAACTGACCCATTTCCCCCCCCCCCACCTTGGTTTGTTTTATTTCTTTCCATAGTTTTTTTTTAAAAAAAGTTCGGCTTAAAAGAACACATCTTACCTTTCCCAGCATTCCCAGTGCAGGCTGCAAGGCTGGTCCCTGGAGCAGCTAACCCACCCCACAAAGAGTTAAAACATAGTACCCCAATCAAGAAAATAACCCCAGTAAAAGACACTGTTTTGCGACTGAAGCAAACTCTTTGGAGATGTTGTTGTGCCTGTGAATAGCCGGATCCCAGCCCTTGTCTGTGTGGTGAGAGGACAGGATGCAGAGGGCAATGTCCCCAAGATCTGGACCCAGAATTCAGCCACCAGCCTTTGCTCAGGTCTGGGCACAAGGGAAAGATATTCCACAATGGGCAGCTGCCACATGCCCGTAGTCAAGGGAACACGCCAAGGACTACTGAGAGGCAGCTTGAAAGCCTGATCTTTCACCCTCTCCTTATTTCCAGTGCTGATACATAATGCATTGAAAGGTGGAGCCAAGCTTCATCCCTATTAATCCCTTAGGGATGGGAAATTGGAGATTACTTTTGAATTGGAAATGATGCTGACAGTCTTTTGAGAAGTAAATCTATCCTGAGCAAACACATAGAAAGGGAAAACTGTTTTCCATGGTGCCAAGTGCGTGGTTTCAAGGAGGTTTCATTCTAGCTGTGCTCCACTCACAAAATTACAGTTTTTGGTGGAATACATTTATTTGACAGATTTATATGGCAAAACGAGACACATTTATTTTGTTTGTTTCCCCTTCATACAGGGGAAGAAACTGCTTCATGCAATTTCTCCAACAAGCAGTACTCTTTCTCTGACCCTTACTGTTCAAGTACATGCCAAGACCCATGAAAAACAACCCATTTATTCCAACTTTTGATAAACCTGCTCCCTCATTTCTAAGTATATGTGGCCCCAGCTTTGCAAACTGCCCTTTGTGGATACAGGGATCCGTGCAAAGAAGCTTGCAGGTTTACAGCTTACATTGGAGATCTGCTGCTACGAAGTGAAACAAATGATAAGACTGATGGACACTAAAGTATATTGACAATGCTATTACTACTGAAGAGTGCTCACAGGAGTGCCATTTTACAAATAAGCAGTAATGTCTGCCTTGAGGAAATTAAACTTAAGCTTTTGCCTGTATAACAGCTTTCGTTTTAGGAACTCAGTCCTTTAACCATTCACCAATTCCTCTTGCAGTCCTAAATACATAGAGGAGGAAATCAAGCCACAGGGAACTGAATCCTCTTCCACAAATGTTACAAAAGGGCTTTGCAGGGCTGCCTTCAGGAAGCTTGGGCTCAAGGCACACAATGCTGCTACTGCTCAGGAAGAACAAGGGAGTCCAGTATGGTAGAGATGTGCAGCAGAACTCTGTATCTCAACCTGCTGAGATCCCGGGGCATGGGGCAGCAAACATTGCCTTTCAAACCCTGTTCAGGCTGGGGAGTCTCACTTTCATGTGGGCCATGACAGCCTGTGCTGAAGCAGGCTCCTGGTAGGACTCATGGCCGCACAGGGGACTCATGCTAGAGCAGTCAATTCCTGAAGGACTGTAGCCTGTGGAAAGGATCCATTCTGGAGTAGTTCTTGAAGAGCTGCAGGCTCCAAAAGTGTTCTGATGCTGCTCAATCAGACGCTCTATCGTACAGTGCAAACAGAATAATGAGCGCTATATATGTAAATCTATCTGCACCATAGCTCCTGAACTGTGAAAAACATGTGGGTGGAGGAGGAATGCTTCTGATTTCTTTGATCCACATTCACTAAATTCACTCTTGGTGAGTCCTGGAAGCTTAGGTCAATGTATGAACTCTTGCAGTTCTTTTTCTGTCCGTGTATTTCTGAATGAAAGCCTTTCCATACAATGCTCTCTATGTCATAGGGCAAGCCAAGCATCTTTAAAGCACCAGAACTGCAAGATTTTTGTTTGATTCTTGAGGGGGACACAAAAGCCTTTGTTAATCTCCCATTGGCATTTCCACACCTACACAAAGCCAGGAGCATGGGTCGCTGTGACAGCCACTTACTCAGTTTTCAGTTACTGTCTGCCTCTTCCAAACCTGCCTGTGTGCACCAGAGACCCCTTATATTCTTTCTGGGCAGAAACTCAGGAGTTCTCTGAAAGTGGGGCTTGAACTTGCAACTCCCTAAATCTGTATCATGTTAAAACTGCCGCTTTCCAAAGTGGTCCATACATTTCCCATGAAATCCTCTCACTTTATCACCTCAGCAAACAAGCAAGATCTGGGAGCTTTTATCTGGGAGACGTGCTCCAAAAGAACTTACTGTGAAAGCTCCCCGAACAAGTTTCACAAGTTTAAGTTATAAATAACATTGCTTGCTGCGACCTTAACAAGTAAAAAGAAAGAACATCTATAAACTTTCCTTGAAAGAAAGTACAGAACATACAGCATACAGCAACTTCCTCTTGCAGCCTTGTGAGAACATCAAGATGAAGGTCATGGATATCAGAAGTCTGGGTTAAAAAGACACACAGGGATCATGAAATGATGATATAGACTCATTCTGTATCTGCAGAACACAGGCTTAAAAGGGAGCTGTTGAGACACTGTGTCCAGCTCTCAAGTGTGGCAGGAAACCAAGACACTATGAGACATTCCTGTAAGTGTATCAAGTTCAGTCTCAGAATTTGTTTGAGTTTTTGCCAGCCTGAATCTTAGAAGAAGGCTCCTCTAGGGTCAGATTGCTCCGGCAGTTAAAAATCATCTTATAATTTCCTGCAGCTGATACTCTTGCTTTTTTGCCAGCATTATCCCCCAGTTCAGATAGCTCTTCCCTCTGCTCTCATGTTTATAGAAAGCAATTCAAGAGAAAGCTGCTTCTCTCCCCACTTCCTTCTCCTGCTCCTCCTCCAGCATTAAATGCAGGTTAGAGACAAGAAAGTCAAGGCTACATCAAGCATCCCGTTCTCTTTCATCTCATAATCATAGTCGTCACAAACCTTTAGCACACAAACTAGGCAGAAGCATTCTCCACTCTCAGATCTATCACCTTCTCTGAAGGAATGACAGCCATGCTATGGTCAGCTTTAATATCACCCCACAGAGTAGATGTTTGATAGCAAAATAAGGAAAGAGGGCCAGCAACTGACAACTAAATGATATGGATGATACAGGGCAGTACTCAAACCAATTCCCAGCTGCTGTTCAATTTGCTAATACGAAAAGCTTCTGGGGTCTAGTGGAAATTCATGCCTTAAAAGAAAGCATCTTTCTTGGGATGTTATTCTTTATCAGTAGAAATGTGATTTTACGATAATTGCAGAGAGAGCATTTCCTGCATCATGTCTGCTCTGGCTCTTGCTGCTTGTCTGTAAATCCAGAGCAATGGGGGCTTTTACTGCTTACTGCTGATCCCAGCCAAAGAGCTCTTTGAATGGGAGAGAAGACTCTGCTGAAGAGGTGCCGTCAGGATGCACATATGAATGTGTGGGACTGCAGCAGTATATGTCAGCCATTATCTAAATAAAAGTATGCAAGTCGTAAGAGAAAGCTACCAGCATCTGACTCTCAACTCTTCTGCTTGAAAATGTGAGCCTGTGATCAATAGTACTGATGAATAGGTTCATTATTTAACTATTAGTGAAAGGTGCTGCAGCAGGTTGATATCTTACACCTACTAAGTGAAAAAAAAGAAAAAAATATTTAAAATATTAAAAATGTTCTGGAAGTAGTTGAATAAAAAATTAAATTTATGCTATTTTGGCATGTGTAATACTTTTTGGTTTAGTCCTTCTGCTTCTAAGACAATTTGGAGCTCACAAAAGAGAGAGGTTGACAGCCAAGGGAAGATACTTATTCTCTTCATTCTCAGACCAGGTACATTAAAAGCATCTGACTTGTTCTAAGCTTTTGAAGATGACTATCTACTTTGAAGTTTGTCTTTTCTGTCAATGAAGCCAGCAGTTTTTCATTTCTGTCCGTGGAAAACCTGAGGTACTTTGAAGTTTTCATTTTTCTGACATTATTAGCAGCACTTTAAATCTACATATTATAAAAGACACTTTTTTTGGAAACATCCTCGTGATTCTCTATTGGAATATCCAGTGTGGGTGTTTACTTTATTTCTTCTTTGGTATAGTGGCCCATTTTTCCTGTAAAGCATGGCCTGAAAGATAGATACAGCCTGACAAGGCATTTTTAGTCTTACCTGTTGGAATGCGAAGAAACTAATCAAGAATCAATTATAACATTATAACACTTAGCAAAGAAATAAATGGGACATTAATTAATATTAAAATTGTGAGTAAATAGAACATTTTATCATGTGTTTTTATGCATATTTTCCCACATATATTATGAAAATTGAGAGGATGGTGTTGCATGATGTATGTATTCAGTTTTAACATGGATTGTTGAGGACAGAAACACAGACATTTACCTTGGCCTCTAGCGTCATTTAAATCTTGGAAATGCATTTTAGCTAAGTCAAATGGAATAACATTCATTTAAGAAAAAAGTAGTTCATATAAGAGTTGAGAGAATGAGAATACAGGAAACTCATTTAAATATATGAAAATCCTTTTTTTACTGTAGGGTGGAACTGTAGGAACTGGTTGTCTGGAGAAGCTGAGGAGTCTTCATCCTTGGAGGTTCTCAAAACCACAGTAATTGCCCTGAGCAACCCACTGGGTTTGACCCTGCTTTAATGAGATGGGTTGGATTAGACAATCTCCAGCAGCACCTTCCAACCACAGCTTTTCTGTGATTCTGGTGACTTACCGTCTTACAGTAGGTTGCAATGTGATGCTGTTGCTCGTATAGATGTGGCTGGAAACAAAAGCAGTAAAATACCATGAATGAGTAGGGAAACTGATAAAACAAGTGCCTGAATTCTTAGCTCTAGTCTGAATCCCCACCTCAAAACTAACATTCAAAACCTGGAGTGGATTCAAAAGATGGTACACAGATGGTTAGTCACCTGAAAAAATCCCCTTATTTCATAACCAGAACTCTTTCTGTTTGATTTACTGACAAAATGTTTTGTTCACAGTCCTATAAGTTCATACAGCAGCATTTTCCAGTAGTGGAGAGCCAGATTAGAAATAAGATGCACTTTTTAACAAAAAGAATGACTTGGCATTTGAATAAGTTAAATTCTGGTACTATGGTTTGTGTAATGCAAAAGATAATCTTGAATGATCAGTTCTGGTCTTAAAATACGTTGTATCTAACAGCATACACTGACACTGGAAAAGTCTGGACTGTTTCTTTTTTGGCATACCTACCCAAATAGCTGAGAATCATGGCTCTGCTTATTGAGAAATCTATATGGCAGAAGTAAATTAGAAGTATTGCACGGTAGATTATAGATAGATGGTATTTAGACTGTAGACTATAGGTAGGCTTTAGACAGACAGTCTTTGTATTTTTAAAATACCAGACTCTGAGGGTACTGCAGACTTAGAGCAGTTTATGTCTGATGACACGTGTGATCGCATTACGGTATGCCCCATTTCAAAAGCTGTGAGTGTTATTACCAGATCAAGTTTGCTTTGTGTTATGACTTACACACAAAATTAGCCCAAGGATATTACAGGGTGTTGATCTGTCTGTGAAGGAGAAAAATGGGATAACCAGTACTACCAAATGAGTAAAAACTGAAGGAGTAGTTCAGTGCATAGGGACCCAAATTTAATGGCATATCAGGGTCACTCAAGTTCTCTAGATAAGATCAGAGCAGGAAATGAATGCAAGGCTTATGCCTGCACAAAGAGGCCATTCTTTGCAGAGATACAAGTATTACATAAAGTAAGTGGGCAAAGTTTGCCTCCCACATTTCTTTCATTACTCATACTTAACACCTGCTAGTTAACTAACATCCATTTTTCATACTGGCCTGTTCCAGTTCCATTGAACATTAATGTTAGTAAAACAATCTCTCACTTCATGTTTCTTTGCACAGATAAAAATGGTAGTGCTGCCAAACCCATGCAAGCTGAATTCAGAGATATTTATCAAGTTTAAAGCAGGATGTACCATATTCTCAACATCCAATGGGAGACAAGGTTGCCATTGAATTGGGGGAAAAAGAAAGCAGCTGTCTAACTACACCCAGCAACAATGTGTGACTGTATAGGGCTCAAAAAGGACCATGCGCTGGAAGCAAACAGACTTTCTAACAGGCAGAGTGGTGATTTTCCAGTTTGGAATGTAAGTAGAACAACAGACTTCATAAGCATTACATTTTTTCATGGAATAGTTATTGCAAATGCAAAATCACAGTTTTATGTCTTGCCTGGAAAACACTGTATACAGCACCTGAGCACACCTTTGCAATAAAATAACCCATGATAGACCAGTGACTCAGAGGGACTGTTGTTTGGTTACTTTTCACCACCAATATTGATAGAAGAAGAATATTCTCAAAATCACCTATGCAGTAATGGCACCACCTTGGCAAACTGCAGCATGACCACATGTGCCTTTAGTATGGAGACATAACACTCTAAATCAATACAACTCAACTTCAGGGAGGCTGCAGTGATTCACACTGCCTGACAGTACAAATACTTCAATCTAGAGGGTCAGAAAATGGATCAATTGCTATGCTTTTTGTTATCTTTTGTATCATCATGTACTATACAGTAGAAAAGAAGTTGCTGATGCGGCAGAGAAAAGGGTCCTATGCACATCCATGTCTGCTGAGCAGAAAAAATGAGGGGTACCCTCATAACCTTTGCTTTCTAGTGTGGCCAAACAAAATGTGGTTAGACACATTTATTCTGTAGTCTCTAACCATACTGACAAGACTCTGATGAATGAGAATTGCCCCAAGCACAGCATTCTATTTTTTTCATTCTCAGTGACTCTCCACATAAGCTGTCCTTCATGCCCTAATTCTTTATGCCGGTCTGTATGCATTTTGAGCTGTGGTACTTTGACATGCTAATGATTTTGCTGTGCTGTTAATAACTTGAAACTCCAGGACACCCGGTGATATCATCATTACCAGCCTGTGTCTGACTGATTTGTATTCTTGCTAAATCTCAGTCTAGCATTTTCAGCTGGGAAAAAATAACAAGCCTCTCAAGGAAGACAGGTAAGGGGTATTTGGCATGATCCCTGCATTTCACTGGCCTACATTACTTGTGAGAGCTAAGGCACATGACCTGCATGTTGGGAGTACAAGTTTAGCAAGGGCATTCACTTGCAGGGAAGGGACTTTCCTTTGACTATTTTATTGCTTCGAAATGAACTTTGAGGTGTGGAGGAGCGAGTGGAAAAAAATGTGTTTGCTGAATGTGGGCAGCACAGGCACATTTAACCCAAGTATTCCCAGGTAGCATTGCCAGCCTACCACTGACCTGGTGGATCTGAAGGAATAGAGCAGCTTGTGACAGCCTAAGCCACTTCTTCAGAAACTGCCAGTGGCTCCTGGGTAAGTTTGTATTGCTGCCCTGTGGCAGTGAGATGGAGAGCCTAATTTCATTTCACATGGTCTCAGACCCCCATATCAGTACTTTTATAGCAAGTCTGAACTTTCAAAACAGTGTATAATCATACATCAAACCCTACAGTCATCTGCTGAGATGTTATCACAACAGTTTTCTAATAGGAAGGACATGCAAGAGGCTGTTCCCAGTGCCACACAGTGACCTGACTTTATTAACATAGGTACTGTTTTGACATTTCCATTATGATTGCTAATAATAGCAAAAGTAAAACATTATTCACACCATTGGAACACACAGTGGTATAAGTCTACTGGTTTACATTAAAGATTCAGCTAGCTTACAGAAGTCAGTGTTTAAAGAAGAGCATAAGAATAGGACATACATGGCACCTTTCAAATTTCAGCAATCCAGGAAGTGCTTCATCTGGAAGTTGCAATAGTAGTTATTTCTGTTGTCAGCAGTCTTATCTTCTACAAACTCATGGAATGATGTCACCATTCAGCATTCAAAGTACTCTATGGCATGAGTATGGACTATATGAAAAGTACGTCCTTTTAACTGTTTGGAATTGGACAGTGTTGAACATCACAAATTTCTTTTATAGCTAGGAGCTCTGAATCATGAGAAATGGTGAATAACACTCCATGCTTAATCTCTTCTTGTCATTCAGGCTTTGTAGACCCAATATGACACCTCTCCTCTCCCCAAGTTGTCTCTCTTCTACTTTGAAGACACTGAGATGATATATTCATTCCTAATAGAGATACCATTCCTTTGATCTCTTCTGCTTCCTTTCTTTGACTCTGCCATATCCTTGTTGTGACAGAAGGGTTTGAAGAGCCTACAGTGTTAAAGGAGCAGGTGCACTATGGATTTATTTGGCAATATAATGATGCTTTTTGTGTTGTTTTCTGTTTCTTTCATAAGAATCACAAATTTTGAATAGTTTCTTTGCCTTTCTGTGAAAGGAAAAAAGGCTGCATTACAGGAGTCTCCAAAAACTCTGCCATGGTGAACACTTGACACAAATAACACATTACAATAATACCATCTTGATGGATGGTGGGATGATGCACTGTCTGAACTAATGATTAGAAGAGCTGCATTTCCCAATTCAATGAGACACAATGAGGTAAGCAGATTTGACAGTTTTTTCCTGAGAGGCTGCCTACCCCTCGTTGAAAGGGTTCCTTGCCTAATGTTTTAGAAGAGAGAGACGTCATTTACATGGGTGTTTTCTTGCTCTGCAGGCAGCCAATTATTGCCTATCACATCTCACACAGCTGCTATTTTGCACACACAAGCCCAGGCAGATGTCACATCTTATTTTCACAACTCCAACCAACCAATGAGAGCAAACATGGAAAATGCAATATTCCAGGCCTTGCAGGTAGAGTCTACATTGCCACCAATTATAATATTCTCCCCTGTGTTATGGGAAAGCTTAATCATTAACAGGAATGCAAGTGTGTAGCTAATGTCCTACTGAACAACAAGGTAAGTATTACATGTGCAAATTCTTATCACTTTGAAGTTTTAGCCATATGTGGAGAAATGGAGTTTGTTTCTGATTGCTGAATGTAGATTTGGCTCAGATGAATTTTTTAAACTATTCTTAGAGCTTAAAACGTACCTAATCGGATCTATGATCTGGGGGTACCTTGGCTTGTAATCACTGCACTGTACTCTGTAATCAAGTGCCTGCCACAGATACTTTCTTAAGGCCTTGATTATACGTCATCAGCTGCTCTCCAGCTTTCACTGTGGGTGAAGTTCTTCCCATGTGTGCAATGCCAGTAAATAAAGTTTCCTCAACAGTATCTCTCATTGTAAAAGACATTTTTCTCAGTTTTTGTAGAAAAAAAGAACCAGTGCCACTACTGACAGCCTGCAATTATTGTCTGATAATTGATAGGATTCTCAGATCCCTTTCTGTTCCGTAGTCAGTAGCTCAGCCTGGAAAGAATACCTATGCCTAAAGCTCAACATTTGTTTCCAGACTTCCTAAGCATCTCTCTGAGAGTTTTTCTATTTCAGTGGTTGATAATGTGGCTCTAAGTGAGATCCCACTCTGCCTCAAAGACAGCCCCTGCCTCACTGAACCTGCACTCGCACAGAGGTCTGTAGGTGTTTCCACGTGTAACATCTCTGCTGGACACACAGTGGCATGTTCTGTGGAAACACAAGGAATTAGGAAAATCAAAGTAGCAGCCTCCTGCATATATCCTGTCCCACATGGCCAGATTGGGAGCACACTGACTGAAGTCCACCACTTGCTCAGCACTCAAAGGGAGCTGGAGGGATCAAGGCCTTACAGACTGCACACACACACATTGAGAAGCCAATTGGTTCATGAACATGAACTTTTGATCATTCCCCAGGGACATCAATATAAATAAGAGTGGTTTAAGCTATTGCAATACACCCCAGCTCACACTGAATAAAGTGTTCTCTCTGGAGGGCACTGGGATCCATTTACTATATGAGAACATCTGCCATACCTCTGATGGAGAAGCTACATAATTTTTTATTTTGAACCTCAATGGAAGTACAACTACCTATATTGAAGAAATTCACTTTCTGATTGGATGAATAGGAAAAGTCCATTAATATACTTCCTTAGTGTTACGAGTGACTGAATAGTTTTCCCTGAGTAGTTTTCCCAGGCAAAATCTCTATCAAAGTTTTTACAGAAATTTTTATAGGTAATATTCACATATTTTGATTTGATCAGGAAATGAAAGTTGCCACATAGATGGATTTTTAGGCATTATCAAGATAGCATCAGTGTACAGGGATTTTGTTTCATTTTTTTCAATCTTATATATTCCTTCTTGCAGGGATTTTGCCAAATAACACCGATGATTCCCATGATTTCCAAAATTAAATTAAAAGGGAGACAGATTTCTTTATTGTCTGGCCCAACTGGCTAAGTGGAATAAAGAAGGCATTAGTTCAATTGTTACTACTGATAACAATCATGTATTACATAAAAGCTCTCTCTACTGAGAAAATGTGATTTGAAGCTTGTTTTTAAATACAGCGAGACAGGGAAGATCATTGAATCCTACCTGTAGTCATGTGCAAAGCCAATATATCTAAGAAAGATATGTGACTGAACGATAGTGCACTCTGATTTCATAAACTCCCCTCTCCACAAGTCTATGGGGATATATCCATTCATTAGCTTTAGATGTTTATGTTTTATACAAATTTTTATTACAGGATTACAACACTTAGGGGTTTAAAATACACCCTGTAAAACATAAAGGATGAAAGTCTCCCCATCTCTGACATAACTTGTCTTTTTGATTAAAACCCATTTTTTTCTTAAATACTAGTTCAGAGTACCTCTAAAAATCAGCTAGAAATCTAGTTGGTTCTCAGGACTTAGGATGATACCACCATTTGAAGAGCCTTTTCTCTCTTTTGTGTGACCAATAGACTACTCAAACCACACTGGTAATTTTTATAGCTTGCGTGATCATGATCTATTGCATCTTCATTAAAGCAAGCAATAGAATGGTCTTTGTAAAATTAATTGAGTCATATTGTTATAACACTGGAGTAACTCAGTGATGAATAAGGTTACATGTTTCTGTTGTACAGGATGAATAACTGCATAGTTGTGACTTACAAATGTCCTCAGAAGCAGTTAACTGGGGACATTTGAATCCTGTTTGTCAGACAAAAGCAACAGCTTTGGCCCAGGGAGAAGAAACTGTCCTGGGTTCATCATTCTCAAGGGAAGGGCACACTGAAATGACATATTGCACAATCAAAGCACTCAGGAGCTCTGCCTAGAAAAAGGCACCTGGCTCTTCAGTATAGTTACAGAAAGACGTTCTGAGGGAAATCCTCCCCATTGAAGTAAAGACAGTTAGGTACATGGCAGAGGGGATAAAACCACTGTAATATATAGACATCATAGCAGCCTTCCAGTATCTGAAGGGGGCCTATAAGGATGCTGGGGAGGGACTCTTCATTAGGG